>JAUZNJ010031691.1:0-14092 GCA_034780135.1 Jordanella pulchra | reverse complement strand
ACAAAGGAGTTCTTCCAAGAGAATAACATCACTCTTTTGGACCATCCTGCATGTTCCCCGAATCCAAACCCGATTGAGAACATTTTGGGATGGATGGCAAGAGAAGTTTACAAAAATGGACATCAGTTCCAGACAGTGGATGCCCTCCATGAAGTCATCTTCAACACTTGGAGCAACGTTCCCACTAACCTCCTGGAAACCCTGGCATCATGCATACCTAAATGATTGTTTGAAGTCATCAACAAGAATGGTGGAGCTACTCATTACTGAGTCTTTTTTTCGACACTTTGATTTCTGTTTTGGGGGGTTTTCGGGCTTTTTTGAGCTCTGGTCTTAAACTTCTGATCAACTGAAAAAATCATGTTTGCGTATAAATGCAGTTTTCAATTATTTCTCCACTGAAAAGGTTTTGTCTCTTACGCTGATTTCTTCTTATAACATTGTGAAGCTCTGCTTAGAACCTTTTTAAGATCCAATACTGCAAAATGCAAATTCTTGCAATTTTTGGACTGGTCTTAAGATTTTGATTAGGAGTATATATATGATGAGCTATGAATAGCATCTATGTTTAGCAGGTGGCTGCAAGTTTTACCTGAGCAAATAATCAGAATAATGAAACTGGTAAAATTATCTTAATAAGGAGGTGGTATTTTTTTTTTATAGTAATTCAAATAACATTTATATCTTAAAGATTTTACCAAAGATGATCAGACTATATCTAAGCAGAAAAATCAATAAAGAGATCTAGAAAGGTAAAACAGTGTGTCCCTTTCTTGTTCACTAGTGATCAGTTGGTTTATAGTATTTATCTCAATATGTTCTTCTTTCCATAAGGTGATAAAAGAAGGAAAAAAAGGTTTGTCATAAATGTCACACTGGCCTATTTTCTAACAAACGGTTGTAGATAAACATGAGCAATAACATACAGGAATAAATAAAAGTATAATGTATTATATGCAATAATGTGTAATGTATCGCTAGAGGAGCAATATCAGCAGAAGGATGTGATGGACTTAAGGCAAATATTGTGTTCACTAAACTTGGGAAGCACCACCTCGGATTCTGTAGTATGAATGCAGTGCCAACTGTTGACACTGTGACACTGTTAACAATAACACAACAAACCCATTGAAAAGACTCAGAGCATGCTCAGATGACTTATGGATCGTAAACACAGCAAGATGGCTGCAAAGACGCTCAAGCAAAGTTTTTCTTTTTTTTTTTAAATGAAAGGGGTGGATCACATAAAAACAAGGGTTGCACCAATTGCAGGTTTCTGACCGATCACCGATCTTTGAAAAGCCCGATTCTGTTTCCAATTTTGACCGATACAGATTTCATTAACCGACACTGTCAGTTGTTATAGGATCAAAAGACACCTTCAATGTTTAATTCTTATCGTGCTCAAAGGTATTAATCAGTACCTGTGAGATGATAAAAACTTTTGAAATGACTGTACATAAATATAAATCAAAGTTTAGAGCATTGATTTTCAGACCTTTGCAAAGGTAGATAAAATCTGTGGAAGAGGTCGGTTTCACATCCAGGTATCAGCTGAGCACCAATCTCCCAAAATTAAGGAAATCGAGGCCGATGAATCTTCAGGCTAGTGTCACTTTAGCTTCAACATTGACAGAACTTCTGCACTGCAGTTAGGAACGTCTGTACTACAGAAACAGCTCCGCACGAAAAAACATGGTGGATGGGCAAGAGCTCCAACTGGCCAGGGTTCCCAAATATATATATCTTGAGACATCTTGTGATTTTAGCCCATAAATATTTAGCCCATAACCACCATCAACAGACTGTGAAAAACTTTTGAGAAGAAATTACTGTCACACTTGGAAACAGTTGTTTTCCATTTCTTGTTTTGGCTCTTAAAGTGTAAAAAGGAAAATTACAGGTGGGTATTTCTTGCTTCTTTTTCTTTTAGACGTTTTTTGCAAAATTAAAAAAAATATATAAAAAATTCACCTGAATGTATCCTGACCCAGACATGACAGGTATATGTGTAAATTTATATGAAGTCCCACTTAGTTGTGCTTATGGAGCAGCCAAATTCACAGTAAAAGTGGACTTCTGTTTACAGCTTTTAGCTCTTTCGCTTCTTAATACTCGCCAGAAACAGTACAGTTTACAGCTTTTTACAAACTTTAAACTCAAATATCTAAACATTGCAAAAAAGATGCTTACTCATAAACATTTTCTGATGAAAGGTGCGATAATGACGCTGCAGATCAGCATTAAAAAAAAAAAAAAAAAAAAAAAAAAAAAAAAGCTAAAATCGAAATAAAGGGTGTTGAAAAAGGGACTGTGTGACTAAGGTTTCACAGAGTGAGTGTTTTTTTTCAGCGCACCTGTCTCCAGTGGTTCTCAAACACCATGAGGCAGGTCTCTGGGTCGGCGGTGCAGGGGCTGGAGGGGGCAGCAGATGCGACGGCGCTGCGGCCGGACCGTGGGTTCAACCTGCTAAGCCAACTCATTCCGAACCCAGTTGGAGGCAGGTGAAAGGTCTCACACGCTCAAAGAAAAGAGAAAGTCCGAGTACAGAGAAAATCGGACCAGGACAGAAGGAGAGGGCCCAGGAGGGGGAACTAAAAAAACAAAAAAAAAAGGAACTAAAGGACAAGATGAGGGAGGAGGGACGATCCCAATCAGAGCAAAAAAAAATGATGCTTGAACACGCTGTCACTACTGATCAACGGACGCCAAAAGGAAGCGTGCTGCTGATTTAGAAACTCTGCTATCCTGTCCTCCCTCTGGACCCTGTCATCCAGTCTGAAGCCAACACCACTCCATAGCGGATCAGGACGGGTACGCCACCCTAGGAAGACAAACAAACAGCTCCTTAATGTTTATCATGAAAACATTAAACTCTGATGATGCACAAAGAATCAGTATAACAAGAACGACTCAACAATGACTGAAGCACATTTCAATACGTACATCAAATATTATCTACACACACCACTTATCTGTAAAAACAGGCATCATTAGACATAAATATGATAAACTGAGAAAGATAAATTTCAATATTCCTTCTTTATATTGTTATATTTTCTTCTGTAAGCTTCTACAGTTAGCAGTTTACAAGGGAAACTTCCAGCCCTCTATTAGAGAAAACTACAGCAAGTTCCTTCTATGTTCACTGCAAAGTATCCGAGTCTATTACTTTTATTATTACAGCTTTTCTCTTCACAATGAGTCCAATAGGTGTTTCCAAGGATTTAAAAACTACCGTAATTTGACTTTTAAGTTTCTCAGTCTAGACAACCTTAAATGTACCTCTGAAAGCCTATAACTAGAAGAATATATATCAAAGTTCTTTAAAGTCGAAACGTGTAACAAGGTCTGCTCTCAATTTGAGCTCAGCGTTTCATGATAAAATGTAAAGGAAGTTGAACCAGTGAAGCGACATCGTGAGAGGGAACACTCACTTCAACTCACACAAATTTTAACCACAGTTTTCTTATCAGTATCGTGTTAAGCAAAAACTCAAATTTGCACAACAGTCTTCAATGGGAAAACAAAAAAAAAAAAAAAAAAAACAACCCCAAACAAAACGGAAAAAAAATTCTAGGTTTCTGCTAAGAAACTAAGCTTAACCTAAACTTTTAAAAAGTATTTTACAAGATGCAGTTAATGAAACTGGTCTATTATCATTCTGTTCACCCTTAAAGCTTGTTTGTGTTGTAACTATATTTAAAAGATCCCACAAGAATAAAGGGATTTATTAGTTGTCTTTTCTGTTTGAAGCTCAGTCAAACAGATAAATTAGAAGCTCAAAGTTTATTATAACCAAAAACAAATCTACTCAATGAAAGAAGAAGAAAGGTTTGAAAAAAAAGGAACACAAAGGGGTGAAAAATTCAAACAAATGGGTGACAGTGAAGTGGTGGGGAAAAACATTTTTACTTTTTTTTAGTAAGAAACATTTGTGTTTTTAGTCAACCCAGTGAGTCACTGCTCTTTAAAACACATTTGTAGCTGCAGATCATCAAACCTGACTCTTCAGCTCAGTCACACTGGATGGAGCACATCTAGACTAACAATTCCCAAGTCCTGAAACTAACGGGTTATAGGCCTGGACTTTGACTAGGCCTCTCTAACACACAGGTTTCCACTGAGGCTCTGGCTGTACATTTAAGGTTGTCAAGACTGAGAAACTTAACTTGATCCTCTTTCAAGTTTTCCTTCAGCTTCTCCATGGAAACTGACCTGGTTCCCTGTCCCTAGTGCAACCAGGAACAAAGTAGTGCTAAGAACAGCAGACTGAAAACATGATGCTTTACTTTTTAAAGGAACCCATTCCTTTGGTTGTGCTGGAATCAGCGGATCAGTTGCAGGAACCTCCCTGATGAGTCAAGCAGGCTTATAACAGGCCAACGTGTTCAGTGTTACAGTGAGAAAAGTAAACACTCACATAGTTTTTGCAATATTTCTTATTGCACATTACCACATGTTGTGGATAAATGACTCATGATTTCTACCTGGGGCCCTACATGTGTGAATATTTCCTCCAGAGTTTTCTTTACTTCTCCAACAGCAGCTACACACAGATAGATATGAAAGACAGCCAGGGGACTATTTACCCTCTTTTTCTTTCCTTTTAATGATTAACCGCTCCTTATTTTAATAAATTCCAACTTATGAGCTCATGCAGAGCTCTCTAAAGATGGGCATCGAAAGAAAAGATGGAAGGAATACTGTTTTCCCTAAATATTTATCCAAACCAGTCATTTGAATCCCTTCCAAGGAAATATTCTAAACTCTACATGGAGATTTCATCACTGCACAACATGAGGAAATTCATGGCGTCTTTTACTTTCAGGTCACTCACACACAAAGCATCATAAAACCACTTATAAAAACGAGTTCAAAGTGCAGCTTGTTTCCACTAAAGGGAGGCGGCGCTCCCTAAAGACCTGACTCCAATGCTGGTCAGCCGGCACACCGTGAGCACACCTTAACAGTGCTGAGTTTTTCAGTCTTAGAGACATGCTTAAAAGTCAAACTAGGGACATACATACAGCGTTTTTAAGGAGTTTCTGTGATTTTATGCACTGGATAAAGCGAAACCCAACAAGTTAGTCTCTGAATCCAATTCTTTTCCTTTTGTACCTTTAACCTCTCTCCATTTTTCTTTTTATGGTCAAAACTTTGCAGATAACATTGAGTCCTGCCGTGACAGTTATTGAGTGGAGACAAGATGAATGCAACAAAAGAGTTGCTCACCTCACTAAGTTTATGGATAATATTTATTTCATTACCAAGTTTGCTCCTGTGAATCCTTAAGCAAATATGGCAACTAAATGCAATCACACATGTCCTGCAACAGGGTTCAGTTTCTAAAACAAATGCCTCTTTGTTGTTATCATCAATAAAATTCAAAAGCCATCATCTAAAAGAACACTTGTGAGCAAAGATAAGGCAATAAACTTTGCTTTTGCTGCGAAAAAGGGCAGTCTCTATATTAATTGAATCAAAATAAAAGATGAAAGAATCTGTAAGTCAGTTTGTCTTAATACACAGAGTGAGGAATGACGCTATAATGTTTTATAAAGTAATCGTTTTAAAACCATCAGATGGAGCATACATCATCACAAGGCTATAATAGAATCATGCCTATCATAATCTTTACTGCATTTAGTTGTTTTTTTTATGTCTACTTCACTTTCAAGGCAAAGCTGTGGCAAATATTTTTTTAACATATTCATTTCCTGAAGATGTAAAACATAATTTTTTTTTTTTTATCAAAGAAGCAGATTAAAATCAAAGGTTGCCTATGAAATATTCAAAGCAACCCTATACATGCCTACAGGACTATCTCCTATACAGGGACAGATTGCATTTAACCGTTATCTAACCAGTAACAGGTTAGCGGGCGGCTGTGAGTAAGTTAAAGCAGCTCAAATTTAAAGTACAAAAACCTTTCTGGGCAACACAGGTTCACCTTTGAGTTTTACACATTAATAGAGGCCAAAAGAAAGCTAAACACCTAGGTAATGGTTTAAAATTAGATTCAAAACCTTCACTTTATACCCACATATCAATGAATCTTCACAACATTTTTTTTTTTATTTGTGCCTATAAAAGTGCATATTTGGTAAAATAATGGGAAATGAAAAATATATATATATAGAAAGTTCACCTTACTTTGATTCAAAATGGGTTTGTCAGCTGAGACACCATATTATTGAACGGTTACTGTTTAGCGTCAGAGTTTAGAGATAAAAACCAGAGGAATGTCTGAGTTTCAGGATCAGCAATTAAACTAAGGAGGCAGGAGTTCACAGGCTATCTAATGCCTTTAGGTCATATGTTCATGTCAGTCAATGCCTATGACAGCAATTCAACACAGCCTTTATCATTAAATATTGAGATTTTGTTCAATGTCTTATACAATAATCAGTTTCATCAGGCCGCAGATGTTTTTCATTTAGATCCCTTGGAAAACAATCAATGTAATTCAATGTTGAAATGATGTACCAACCTTGTTTACATGTAAAAAAAATAACATATATAATACAAGCCCCGTAAATAACACACATGGCTATAAAAGTAAGAACATACATATAGAATAAAGTATAAATCGGGTCAATAATACGCACCTTAGTTTCCTATACGGCAATCCCGGCAGTTGTTGGGAGATTTCCTCGGATAGCAACCTGCTAGCTCCCAGCTAACGCCTAGCTGTTGATGAATTCCACAATGTCAGGGCAATAACCGGCAGACGGGCACAAACACGGCGCACAACCAAGCGGCGAACCGCTCCACACAGAACCGGCGATGCTAACAGATTAACCACTCCTTCTTTGGGGCAGCTGTACATCCTGTTAATGACAGATAAACATCCCATTTGATGATTTCTCAAACACTCTTCCCTCTCCTGCAGCCATCTTACTTTAACTCCTCCCACACAGCTTCACTGAGTCACAGCGACGCTGCCCACAGCTGCATGGATTTACAGGGACCGAACCGAACCGAACCGGCTCTGTTCAGTGCTCTGTGTGCCAGAATGGTATTCTAAAAAATATTATTTTGGTTGGGTAAAAAATATTTAGCTCAATACCTTTTAATCATGATGAAAACTCTTATCCAAATATATATATGAAATCCAGTGAATAAATGAGTAATTTGGGGAAAAGTTGTGCCAGAGTCTACAAATTCTCTGATCTTTCTAACCACTTGTTTCCAGTTTCAATTTGGTGAGTATCTGTCTTTTAAAGGGCTCTTTAAATGTGTGCATAATGTGCCTGTTTAAATTATTTTAGAACATTCTAATTTATCAACTATTTGAGTTTTAAATTTCCCTTCATTATAATGTTTATCTATTTCATTTTAGTCTTTTTTTAATTGGTAGTTAGGTATAATTTTGATGTTCTCATTTTGGAAAAACAGATCTTGTTTCCTGAGTTGTGGTATAATCTTCTGGGCTCAGAGATAATTGCTGTTTTTATATAAATTCTGTGTTTGTATGAGGCAGGGTCTGACTCCATCAGGGACCCCTGCCCCTGGTTGATAAATTTAAGAGATTGTGTTTTATTTGGATCAGGAGTGGAAATTAAACCCACTTCCCCTCTGCAGCCATGTTTGGGACAGTTTCTGTGAACTTGGGTTTTAGTCCCAGAGTTTTGCCTTAAATAAAAGAATCCTATAGTTTATTTCCATACAGAAGTATTGTCTTGATCACGCTTTTAAAAATCTTTTACCAAATTCTAATGGGAGGGTTAATTTTAGATGACTATTTTAGTAGAGTAATAAGCCTCAAGAGCTTTATCAGCTAAAGAGCTGACAGCCTTACCAAAACTTTTCGAAGCAGTAATGACTAGGCTTAGATAAGTATATTCCACAGTGTGACTTACTATTGTGTTTCCTAAATTAAAAAAATACATTTGTTATTCTGATTTCTGACTTTCTTATTGAATATCATAATATTATTTTATTCAAGGTCAACGTTGATATTCCAATTTTTAACTCCTTTTTTGAACTCCTTTTGTTTGAGACAACATAAATAAGTCATCTACATAAAAAATACATTTAACATTTTTTTTGCTCTAATTGAAGACCTGAATCTGAAGAGTTTTCCAGCAGTTCTAAAAGGTGGTTGATTTAAATGTTAAAAACAGTAGGTGATAGACTGCAGTCCTGATGGACACCTCGGCGTAGTTTAAAGAACTTTGTTCGTTTCTCTCCAATTTTAATAGCATGTTTATTTTAAGAATATTTATTGTTAATCAAGTCATATAATTTTCCTCCAATTCCACTTTGCAGTAATTGGTAGAAAAGGCCTTTGGCCCTAATGAGAAGGTTTGGGTACAGCAGCAGTATGGTTGGCATACCCAAAGAAGCTTTTGATTATTTTAACTATCCCAGCAAATGTCGTAACAAAAATAATAATGATAAAAATAAAAAATCATCAATTGATTTTTGACTCATGCTTTTTTTAGTCTGCAGAAGGTCTGGATTCCATAAAAAATGTATAATATGTTATCTCCTTAGTTTAGGATTTAACACTAAGGTTTTACTTAAAAAGACGAGCAACAGTGGATGTTTTTGGTTCTAGGGAAAATTTCAAAGACTTTATTTTTTAGCTTAAACTTATTTGCAACAGTACAAAAATGTGACTTTGTAGCTGAACAGAATGACTCTTATCAGCCCATTTTCAGACTTTTATTTTAGCCACGAACCACAATAAAAGCCAAGCATTCAACAGATATTGATTGCTGAATATTTTTGACAATATTTCTAAAAAAGAAATATTCACTCAATTTTTTATTATTATTATTATTATTTTGGGTCACACCTTTTCACAAGTTTAAAATGTAATTGATGAGCATTAACATTGAACATTAACATTGTCCATCATTGATGGAGATACATTATCAAAGAATTACAGCTTTTAAAATGCTCCAGTTGTAGGACATCTCAAACTCCACAGATGAACCTGATCTCGCTTGAAAGTTCCTTTTATTTTACATTAAGTCATTTGTTTTGACGATAGAATTTTGCCAACATTACTCCTATAATTTATAGAAAAATTCTGCTAATACCCTGGAACCTAAAATAATTTTTTTATTTTTTACTTCTACAAAAAATGACTACTAAGACTCCTAAATTGGAATTATCCTCTGATACCATGCTAACACTGCTATAATGATCAACCATGAACAACCTAGTTTTGCTCTGCCTGTAAAATAGTTAAGACAATGCATATCCAAGCCATTACTAGGCTGCTGATGGAAAGAAACACTCTTCCAGAAATACCAGAACAGGTTGTGCGAAAGATGGGAAAATCTACAAAGCTTGAACCAAACAAAGCTGTTGTTTTACCCTTATAGGTTTACACAAAAACAATGTTATGGCAACATTTTGAAGGTCAGATAGAATAAGTGTCTATAGATTGAATTCCTAAAAGCCTTTTGGTGCTTACTCACTTCTACTTTGCTCCTTCTTTTCTCTTTTTTCATATTGACATCGACCTTTCATTTCTACCCTTGATATGCAAACTGTCAAATTGAAATGAGGCACCCGTAGTCCTGGGGTAGCAGGTGGTTACACACCAGCATAGCAATAATAATGGGTTAGACTAGAAACACCAAAACATTCTGACCATTGACAGAGCAGACGTTTGGAAATCCTTCCCCGCTGAGATATATAACCATCTAAGGTTATACTCACTGGTTGCACTGGTGGGAACGTATGAGTTCATCTGCTTGGAAGCGCATTCAGAGTGAGTCTAAGTCAAAGACTATTGAAAGCCAGAACTGCCACCATTTTTACTACGCATTTGGTCAAAAGATGATGCAAAAAAGGTTGTTTTAATTTGTAAAAATATGCTGTAAATCCAATTAAAACAGTATTAATTGGATTTACAGCATATTTTTTTGCTTTTAAGTTTTACTATTTTAATTTAAAACTTTTACTTAAAAAGTTTGTAGAGCAGAATAACAAAGAAGAAAAAACAACAACCCAGTTTTCTTCCTGCTAACTGAATCCTGCTTTGAATGCTCCAGAGCATTTAAAACACAACTTATATCTCTTCAGAGCTGTCATATTTGTAATATGTGAAATTACTCCCATTGAACAGCACATGGAGAACCGTAGAACACGCAGGGGGCCTGAGGGCTGGGCACAGTTTCGGCTTTGATTGATGGTAACACACACTGGTAGTTCACAGTGACACAAACATGGTGAGCAGAACAGTCAGTGATGATAGCTTTCCGACAAAGCAAGTTTTTAAATGTTTTTTTAGACCATATAAGTGACTGACATAAAACTAGTTTTGAATAATGATACTAGACAATCCAGTTTTAATACATTCCACAATTTTATTAACCTCATATAATTGGTTTTCATTTCCCATTATAACAAAATCCTTTAATTTATTGTCAGTCTGTTGGCAAACTACCTCTACCCAAGACCGCAGTAACCCGAGAAGGGAACTAAACAGGGAGCTTTAGACACAAAGTAGAATTTAAAAAAATGTGCAGTATATTGCAAAATAATGTCTTTGACGTCTAGACAGCACTAAAGGACACCACTTTATATTGTTTGTAAGCCAAAAAATAGATTTTAGGGTAAGTAGAGTTTTAATGTTCTGATCAAATTATGTAAAGGAAGATGTGCAGAAAAGGACCAACTTTATTTAAGGTGTGAAGGTTCTCAGTCATCCAGCTTCAGCTTCACCACTTTTATTACTTATTTTGCTAAAAAGTGACACATAAATTGATGTTTTATCACTGCCCAAATCCCACCAAAGTGCAGTTTGTTGCAGTATTTTAACAACTCTTGGTGAAAGGGGAAAAAAATGCTCAATGGCATTTAGTGTCCTGCCATATAAAACAGTGTTTTTTTAAAATTAAGCAGAGGGCCACGCACACTCTCCTTATACAGTTAATTTAAACACTATTCACCCAGTAGGGGAAGTAGCACTGCATTAAACATTAATTCTTAATGATCAACTGAGCTGAATAGAGTGGAAAAAATCTGCTGCTTTTTATGGTGGATTTCATTTTCATCTTAGTAAAAAGTCTTATGCCTTTAAATTCAAAGCAGATAAGATAATACACGTTAACTGTCTGAAATAATTGCAGACCAACATGCAGTATGGAGATTCAAGTTGTATTTGTAATTCTTTACTCCTCCACCAGGTGTCCCTCACACAGTAGCTGGTCCACAGAAACACTACCTGTGAACATTTGGTTGAAAGGTTATAAAATGGTGAAAAATGAATTTTGTATCCAGTGTTTTCTGTTGTTTTTCTATAAACAGCTGCTAAAAAGATTCTTAATCCATGAGCTGGAATGTAATTTGGCCAAACCACAGATCCTATTAAATGAAAATTAATATATTTTGTAATAGTATATTATAGTTTTTATGCTCTGTGTTCCTTTTCTTTTTCTTTTTATAGTAAATGTCAAAGATATCTTGAGGGGTAATTTTTTTTACTATCAGTGGACGGTTTTAAAGATGAATTTCTTATGCTGAAAAATGTAATTTCATTTGATGAGTTCATCATATCCTTTATATGACATTTCTGTAATGTTTTTGATAACCTGATTTAAGTAAAACATGTTTTAAGCAAGACTATCTAAAAAAGGGGGCATACACATGTTGTTTCTTCTGTGTATTACAGCCCCCAAAATAAGTACCCTGGGGCTCTTCATCCTTTCTCATACCTACCTCTTAAAGTGTGAATCTTTTCATCTATAAAAATATCAACTTGTTTATTTTGCTTGCATATTTTTTGATTTCCCTGTGTTTTTTTCCAATGGCTGAAATATGTATTTTCAGAATCAACAAAGCACCACAGAAAGGCATACTGGAAATGAACAATTTCATGTCAAATATGCAGAGCTATTTCTTTAAGTTAATAGTCATGCATGCTAACATGATCATGTAAGCCCACACATTCTGTGTATTGTAAACTTTCTGTCATGTATTCCATCTTGCTTGTGTGTCCCTATCCTGACCATTGTGGTTCATCCTAATGTGCAAATTACCTGCTGTCTGCTTGCTATTAAATATTTGTCATTGTGTCTCTTGCTTCCCACTTTGAGTGTCTATCCTCAAAAACCACATTAGACTAAAGAGCTGAAATGTGCTGGTGAGAACCCCGATAGCCTGATTTTTATTGTTAAAGAAAAGCTCTTTCCTCTTCTCCACGTTGAGCTGCTCTGATTTTTCCAACTCTGGCACCTGGCACAGCAGACTTTATAAACCACCCCTCTATGTTAAAGAGCCATTAACCCTGGTTTGTTACCCGACAAACTTCGTGACTATGAAGAATTGTTTGTTTTTCTGGAATTATTGTAACGTACTGCGGACTGAACACTCATTGCTACCTTTAGAATGACCAAGATGTTGACTTTTTCCACACAAATAAATGTTTTCCATAAGAACCAGGATCACCATATAGTATACATGCCTGCAGTGCTTGTTCAGACTTGGATGTTGTGAGCAAAGACCTGCGCAGTACATTAAAGCGTGAATATAATTAAACCTATGGGATGCTTCACTTTGTCTTTTTTCTCAGCTCAGAGACTAAAGTAATAAAAAAGGAAAACATTTCATCTACATCTAAAGCATAGTTCCCTTCATGTATGTTGATAAATGATTTCTGCTCCTCTGAAGTACCATAACTAGCTTTTTAAATTAATCTGTGATGGAGACCAGCTCCTCTTAAACAGGTACTACTGAACCTGATAACTTACAGGTGTAATTAGACACACCTGGTTTAAACAAGCTTCAGAGCAGTAGAAAATTTCTGTGGGAAAACCTGCAGGGATAGAGCACATAGGCACTCAGATTAAGATTCATTTCCTGGCTGAAATTCTGCGTCATTCAGAGGCAGAAAGGGCTGCTGATAGAAAACAGAATATATATTCAGATTGATTCATGTCTTCTAGTTTCTTAAAGGGTTGCTTAGCTACAGAGTCCAGCAGATGGTACAGAATTCTCTCTTTAATGCAGTCTATCCTCCTATAGGAGTCAGCCAGGATACTTTCTGACCCTAAACCATAATATGTTCACCTGAATGAAGGAAGCTCTTATCTGGCTCTTTACAATTAACAACAACTTGAAAATCAGCCTGATTAAGATTTTAATCATTGAAAGTCCTGATTTGTTTTTTTCTTTTAGTTAAATCTTTGCTTTCCATCCATCTGCCCAATCTTTTTCCAAAGTTGTTTAAACTGAAGTATAAGGCTGTAAACATTGGTTTGAATTCTTGCCAGAGATTCTCAATTTAATTAATGTCTATACTTTGACTAGGCCATTGCAATACACAAAAAGGCTTCAAACCTAAATCAAAATGTCTGCATTCTGTCCTACTGTCCTGTTGAAAGGTGAACCTCTGACCTGCTCTTAACTCTTCAACAACTTCAGTGATTGTTCCTTTGTTTAGCTTCAGCCATCTTCCCATCACTTTTGACGAGCCTTTGCTAAAGAAAAGCATCCCAACATCATTCAGAGGCAGAAAAAGCTACTAATAGCCTTATGCACAAAATACATATTCAGATACATTTATGTCTGCCAGTTTTTAAAGGGTTGCTTAACTACTGAATCCATCAGATACCGAATCCTCTCTTTAATGCAGGCCATCCTTCTATTGGGGAATTCACCAAAAGTCGACTTATAGACCAGTCGACTTAATTAAGCTGAGTCGACTCACGTCACGACCACACACACACCCCACGGCAGGTGTGTGTGGCATGCAAAACTCTCTTATTATTAGTCCAGCGATTTGGCAGAGCATCACTACAGTTAGTAATAAAAGCTGGATTATAGCTCACGGAAATAAACAAGAACATTGCTGCAGCATAGAACAACACGTCACCTCGGCTTCAACTTTCACTATTAAATAGTGAACTGTGAAAAATCCCTACTGTTTAATGCCTACCTACTGTAGGAGTCGGTCAGGTCTTTGACATCTGGCAGGATGTTCAACTGAATGAAGGAAGCTCTTATCTGGCTCTTTACGATTAACAAAAACTTGAAAATGAGCCTGATTAAGATTCTAATCATTGAAAGTCCTGATTTGTTTTTTTCTTTTAGTTAAATCTTTGCTTTCCATCCATCCAGTGAGCAG
>JAUZNJ010031690.1:0-14092 GCA_034780135.1 Jordanella pulchra | reverse complement strand
CATCTTCTTGATGTACTCTTGGAGTTTGGATGTCTCATCCTGGATAGTGGCTCTGATGCTCACTAGTCCCCGGCCTCTCTCATTCTGCTTAGTGTATAGTCTCAGGGTGCTGGACTTGTTAGTTGCATGGTAAGGAGCTTTCTAGTCTTGATTTCTGTAGCTTCTATCTCCTCCTTTTGGCCAGCTTATGATCCCAGCTGGGTATCTGATGCGTACATGTTGATGGCTCAGACCTTGTTCTTACTATTAAGCTGACTTCTCAGAACTTCTCTTACCCTTTGGGGGTATTTGACTGTGGCCGACTTTCTTGCAACCTCCTCATGATTTGAATTAGCCTGTGGGATCCCAAGGTACTGGACCTATGGATATATATATATATAATATATTCTTACTTTGGTCATGACATCAGAACAAGAGCATTAGTGGACTAGAAACAGACTAGAGAGTAGAAACAGAAACACAAAACTGAGCTTGCAAAAGCTAAACAACCTGAGCTTGAGGTTTCTCATGAAGTACTCATTAGGTACTTTACATTTCAGTTTTACGTTAATTGTTCATATAAGCCAGCTTAAACAACCTTGTGCATGGTAAACTTCTTGGCTTGAGAGAACATAAAGTGGAAAACTCATGTATTGTTTTTCTATGTTCTCATTCAGTTTTATGGTGTCGTTATGTACTACAAATGATAGTCACAGATTTAGAGAAAAGAAACCGCAAGTGACTCTGAATCTTATCTTAGGAAGCAAAAGCAAACTTAAAAATTTGAGCAAGAGTCACTTTTTAAAACTTTTTCAGTAAAAAACATGTTAGAATGTTTAGAACATTTACTTTATGATGTGAAAATGAACTAAGCGTATCCCAGCATGCCACCATCTGTACAGAACCAGGCTGTGTTGTCTGGCAGATGCTGTGGCTTCTTTCACTAGAGGCCCAAAGGACTTCATTATACCTCCCTCCCTTTCCTTCGCCAGCACTTCCACATTCCCTCTCTACACTCCTTTCATCTCCACTTCTCCACTGCTTTGCTCCCCCCTGCAATAATTTTTTTTTCTTCAAAATACTGTCCTCCATCTTTTATTTTTGCTTTTATAAGCACAATTTACTTTTTCTACAACTGTTGAACTTTAATATCAAAAGGATATCAGGATATCAAAATCTGTCCCATAAGTATGTGTGGAGATACAAACCATAACATTGTGATATGTGAAGTGTTTGAAAAGTTGCACACGTGTACAGAATTATCTTATTGAACCACTGTAGAAAAACAGTATTTTGACTGGGCGGCTCTGATCTCCACTTCAACTCTCTTATTTGCAGAGTTTGTTAAGAGTTTGATTCCCAGGAAAATTCAAATATTGACTCAGACTAATCCCAGATTTACCTATTGCATTTTATTACAGTGTTAAACTTGAAAGTTTGCACAATTAAAAGAAAAAACAGTTTGATATATATTGTAAAATATATCAACCTTCCTCATGTGTACTTTGGCTGTGGACAGTGTTATATATTTTAGGCATAATAAAGATCCATTCAGTGCAGTAAGCACCTCACTCCATACATGATTCTTAGTATTTGTACCCCTGGTAAGGATGTGCAGAAAAGCATTTAAATAAACAAAACCGAGTAACGAGCGTGTTACCATATTTTAGTCTGGGATTTGGCTTTTATATCGTTATGTGGATAGTACTGCAGAAAAAAAAACAAACAAACTTGCTGTACTCAACTGAGTTTATAGATAAGTAAAATCGTAACAGAACTCTCTATATAAAGTTTGACTTCATACATTCAAATTTTTATCCTTTTTTACAAATCTAAAAAAAAACTATTTGTGATAATTATTGGCCATGTTTTTTATTCCATCGCACCTATACTTTTACAAATTAGCTTTTTCTCTGTCCCTTGCTGTTTTTCCCATTGAAGAAGTGCCACTCACAATATGCATGGATAAAAAAAGGACATAATGAAAGGGTAAAACTAACTCGACAAACAGCCCATATAGGCAATGTATTTTTCTTTAGAAAAACTCTGTTAATGTAACTGACGGTGAACATAAACTAAGTATTGGGCTGTAATAAACCATTTGAATGTGAGATTCTTGGACTTCAGTTTTAATTATCAGTCCATATTTTAATCTTTGCACGCTAATTTTAGAGGTGTCAGAATTCAGTAATAATTTCTGATATCTGTATGATATTTGGCTGAAGAAATAATATCGGATTATATCGGCCTGCCTCTAAAATCGCTGATATTGTGATCCTGATAGAAACACTATGCTTCTGTATAAAGTTTCTGTAACCTATTTGTTAGTAATAAATGGGTCAGTGGTTCTTACACCTGTTCTTGTTTACTATGTTTCTCTGTGCTGGTAATATTGCTCGATCAAGCCTTTTCTAACATTTTACACTGCAAAATAAACAATAAAAACATGCATGATTCTTGCTAATATTGTATCGGGACAATATCGGTATCAATCAATTCTTTAAGCTGCAATATCGATATCGTATCAGAAATGAAAAAGTTGTATCTGGTCAGCTAATTTAAATTACAAGATCTAAGAAAAAAATAAAGTTTTCTCAACAGTCTCATTAGGGAAATAGGCAACTATCAACTGGAGAAGAGAATAGAAAGTAAAAAAAAAAAAGAACACACCTGTAAATTAAGGTAGTTGTTTTATTTTTATTTTCATTTTTTTGTGGTTTCTGAGAGATGATGCTTCCTGGATGTTTTTCCATTTGTAGTTCTGTGATTGTGAGTAGCGATACTTTATAAGAATATTACTCAAGTTAAAGTAAGAATTACGGCATAGTAAAACTACTCTTAAAAGAACATTTTTTTAATAATATATATGATAATTTATAAAGGCTTGATTGTAAAAGCCATTATAACTAACAAAACATTTAATATATTTCATATTAAGCTGATATGTAAAACCAAAGTCTTAACAGGTGTGCCAGCAAGCTGTCCTCACCATATATGAAAGTAAAAAATCATATTTGATCGTTTAATATATATAAGTGCCTTAAGTTATTTAATAACAAAAACATAGTGTCCAGGTAGATCTTTCATATTTATTTCCTTTCTTATTCAAGTGTACTTTGATATCGTAAGCAAGGCACAAGAGGAAGAAGTTTTACTTTCTATTTTTAATAAAGCTTTGATTAAACTTAAGAATAAAGAATAAAGACGTTTCCATTTATTTTGTTGGCCAAGGACGGACCGATAAGATTACAGTACCATTAAATGAATGTTCTACTTGCTTTTTTTTCCCATTCTGTGTCACTCTCTGACCATCTGTTCTGAGCAGTCATTGTCTGTGTGAGTTTCACGCTTGCTCAGCTGGGTTCTGGCCACACTGCTTGGTATCTCGTGAGGAGGAAGACTTGTGGAGAGAGGTAGATATTAAGTAACACAGAAAGAGAAAGCAAAAAAGAGATGCAATAGATAGACCCTGTTCATAGGCCGCATGGCCTCGAAAATAACAAACACATTTGAATAAAAATTGTAACAAATTTGGAAATGTAAAATAATAATAAAACAACAATAATAGAGCAAATACTAAAAAAATGTAATTACCTTGTCTTTTAGACCATTTCCCCTAAAACTGTATAAAACAGATTGTAAGAATCAAACAGAAAGAAAATGCTACTACAATTATTTCAGTGTATTTAGATGGAAACATTTATTTTAAACAATTTATATTTATCCAGATGCACATATAAATACATCAACTTTTAAAGAAGACAGGGGGTTTTGTGTGATTAATTTTTGAAAACCAAAGTCAATCTAAAGCTGTAGGCTGCGTCTTCAAAGAAGAATTAAACTTACCTCTGGTGTATTCTGATGTTCTTTGGGCAGCCACAATTTGACTATTTTTCTTACCTTACAAATGTCACTAGCACACATGTTTGCATATTCAATATTAGTTTTATTGATATATGCTCCAAACTGTAAATGTTCTTGATTTGTTTTGTACAGTATCTGTAAATTTGAACTCTTTGGATCTTTACAAACTAAGTTACGAAAGCTGTTAGTAAATAGAAAAAGAGCGATTCTTGATCATGTTATGTATGTCAGTAGTGCAACTAAGCCACTAATGAAACAAAACAATGTAAAAGTACTCCTAAATTAGTAGATCTGTGTTTTTATGCGTTTCTTCTGTTCTATCAACAAACTGTCGATTAAAGGTCACTCATAAGAAAGCTGCCTTTTGCTGGTGGCCTCTTCCTGCAGAAAATTAGTCATTTATTTCCACAATCAGCATATGCTTGCTATGATTGAGGGATTGCTGCAAAGGTAATGACCCAACACAATCTCCTGAGCTTCCTCAAAAATAGAGCTTTTAACCCAGTGGCTGTGATTTTTGTTCAATTCATTCATGTTCAGCTAATATGAATGTTATTCAACTTATTTTTAGTCAAACACTTTTTTATAGATTATTACAGAGAGATTGATTTCATGTCGCTGTCGCTGTTAATTATGATTGCTTTCCAATTACATCTGATAGAAACATGGAATTTGAATTTAGGGTATTACAGCAAACCAATCAACATCTTTAATACAAAATATTGGCAAATTAAAACATATTAAATTCTTGCTTTAAATACTTTTACGAATGATTCTGATCAGAATGCATATTCAAATGAATTTAATAGGACCAGATAAATGAATTAAATTGACCTGACAAAGGATAACAACAACAAACACCACCTCAGACTAATTATTGCCTTTTTTTAATTGATTTAACCTAAACTCGTATTAACATTTCTTTTTGGTATTCAAAAGACTAAATGCTGCTATGTTTTTTACATATTTGTGCTCATAAAAGATTTGTGTATCTGGTTGGTTTCTGGCTGAAATTTAATTAGGCAAATAAATAAACTATTGTAAATTTGGCACTTCTATCAAACTCACAGTACAAAAAAAATCCTGGCATGTTGTATTGTAGGAACTGGTTTTAAAATTAGCTACATAAGTCTTGCAGCCATTTGGACAGCCAGGACTGTTGATTTTCTTTAAAGATTTCAGACTATTAACGCTTTAAACTGTCTTGCCTATTAAAATCGGCCAATTTCCTTTAACTGGCTCTGACCAGGTTTGGGCAAGTCATAAAAAGCACTGTTCATTAGCTGCCTTTAATTTTAAAATACCCACACTGATATATTTCATATATTTTCAAATAAATAACAATCAGATAAAGATCAAGTACATTTACTTTGGTATACATTTAACAACTTTATCTCATTTTAGCTTGTAAACAATTTTGGTTAAAGCAGCAAATATGTGATTTTAATTATCATTGTAATATTAGTGATTGGTCACTCGAAGCTCCAGAGGACGGTCTCAATGCTATAAAACGTAGGCTAGCATATTTTAGATGCTTTACATTTTAAGTCTAGATGCCAGTAATATATTTGACTTGTAAACCTTTATGATACAGCTTTGCCCTAAATTTGAGTGTTTTGAAACTTGATATATGAAAGAGTTTTCAAGCTGCCTTTCTCATTTGATAAGGTTCATAATGTACAGAAATCGGAAAATTCTAGTTATTCAGAACCTAATTCTAAAAGCCTAAAGGATATGATTGTAGTAAACGTCTTCAAAATTAGTAATGTGCCTCTTCTATTAGCTGAGTTTGACTAAATGCTTATGTAAGCTTAAATAAATACACGCATGATGCATGAGCACACACAACCTGACAGATCAGCTTGTGACTTGGCTTCATCTGTTTAGCTTGAAACAATACGCACGGCTGCTAGAGCCCTGATTACTGTATGTGTCTGTAACTAAACGTGCATGTGGTGGGGAGCAGGTGATGCTGTAACACCTGTTCACTAGTATCACTAACCTCAGGGGGCATTGGAGCGCACATGCATGCTCTCAGACGCATACATAACCGAGTCAGTGGAGCTGAGTTGTTGGCAGAAAAAATGCCCCATTTGGGATATTCACGCTTCAATGTGCAAGCTCCTTCTCTTTCTGTTCTCTCTCCATAATGTGTTCTAATATATCCCGTTGATACAATAGCACAATCTGGGATTTTAACACCATAAGTATGATACTTTAACCACAAAAACAGTCCTTAGTAAGACGCTGATTAGGATGGTGAAATCACATACTAGTATTAATGTTGAGCCAAAAGGGCTTTTCTATCAATGTGGCATAAAAAATGCTCTTCTTTGATTTTTCTTTAAATTTTAAGATGGGTAAAATGATGCTGTTCCACTTAGAGCAGTATAAGTGACAGATCTTGATTATGAAACCTAAATAGGAGGCCAGCTTCCCCTTTGTGAAGCCAATGGCAGAGCCCAGTAGGGTTGGACAATCTATTGCATTTATCATATAAGCATTATTTGTTTAAAATGTGTTGCATATCACAGATGAAGAGATCTTTTTACATCTTAACAATTAGGACATTCTTTTCTCCTTACACCACACCCCTTTAGGTGGTAGTAATTTTTGACAGAATCTCATTGCCCTAGTGCATATCCATATTTTCTTACAGCACAAAGAATCTGTATCACTTATTTTTCAACAAAAATTTCAAATACTGGTTCTTTAAATGCTACCAAACAACTGGCTTATTACATCTCAATCCAATCCAACTTTACTTATACAGCACTTAAAAAAGTAACAGGACCAAAGTGCTGCATAAAAGTAGAAATACAAACACCATTAAATAAGAATAATAAAAGATTAATAAAAACAATAAAAGTACATTACAAAGGTAAATTAACCAACACCAAGAGTATCAAATGTCACAGAGAAAAAATGAGACTTTAAAAGAGATTTAAAAATGGTCAAAAAGGAAGCCTGCCCGATATACAGTGGCAAATCTCAAAAGAAAGTCACTAAAATATCTTAAATCCCTCACCACTCCCAAGACACAAACATTGCTTCAAACACTTTGTGCATGACAAACAGCTTCACCAGCTACAATTATTGTATTATTTTGAAGCTCAGGTAAATGCTAGATAACTCTTGCAGTGCATCACACATCATACAGGTTGTTCGCAAAAGCATAGGTACATACATGCAGTGCAAGACTTGTAAGTTTGCATAGTTATTCCATTGTGGCCGGGATCTTCTGATGCTGACTTAAAATGTCTATGTAATGCTGGAAGGTTGTTCCAAACTCCTTCCACTGTCCTGAAACTGGAGGGCATCCACCATGGGTCCAACCAATCCAACCAATTTTGCAAAGTTACACGTCCAAACTACATGCACACTGTCTCAGTGCAGTATGGTTCTTGTTAGATGTGTTGTAGACAGAATATAGCCAGTCCATCAGTATCTTAAAATGATTGACTGCCCCCATTTCTTTCACCACATCATTAACTGCAAGCTCAACTGTATGGGCCAAGGAGTGCCACAGAGTAATATGAGGGAAAAATGGCATGAAGTCTATTCGCAGCACCACTTGTCTTTCCTAACATTACAGATACGTTAGTTGAATGAGCATTTTAGAAATAAACTCCTCAGTCAAATGCATAAGCTTCATGCCCTTTACAGATAGTTTATCTAGTTTAACCAGCTCAGTAAAAATGTTACCTGGTTTAACAATGACTGGAAGGTGTGTTCTAATGTATATAATAGAAGTGCTCTTCTTTACTCAAACTAGTAGACTCATCCAGCAAGAGGCTACATTTTGGTGAACACTCCACAATTCAAACAAACAACTTTCTTTTAACGTCTTCTGAAATTAGTTTTTGTATGTTTACTCATTCAACATTAGAATGTAATGCTCTTCCCATATCTGCCCATATTAAGTCCGTTTAACTCCCCACTCCCAGTTTTTCTTTTAAATCCATAGGCTGGCCTGCTGCATTTAGCCTTTTCATATGCTGCACAAAAGATAAGACTCGTCAAGGACATCTGTTTAGGCTGAGTACTGACTATAGTCTGTCCTAAAGTGTTTTCTTTAACTTTTTCATGTATTTTTTTCTGCTGTTGAGTGTGTCTTGGTCTGAGCGTATTCAAGTATTTTTCATTAAGTGATCATTGCTGCTTTGTTATGTCAAAAGAGGAGGAAGTTATTAAAGACAACCCCCATTCTTTGACCAGGTACAACATGCAGTCTGCTGCCTTGCATGTCGAGCATCCGAAACCTGATTTTCCCATCAAAAGCCATTGATAATAAATCTGCTTGGCCTTAATCTGGGTACCAATCCATATTTTTGTATATCCCTCACTTGACGGTTCTCAGCCTAATGCTAAATGTACTCTCCTTCCTTGTCTTGCCGTCCTCCTCTATGTGAAACCCCAGGCAGCTCCTCAGACCGTTCATGGTGGTTGGCTGTGAGCTTCTGCCCAGACATATAAAATCTCCATTCCCTCTGACATTAGGTCCTTTGGTTATTGTCTTGTCAACATTTTGATGGCTAACATTTTGACAAACTGGCACAGTTGGTTTGATGCTTTTTTTATGCATGTAATGTGATTACCCATCACAAATTTCTCCTGTCATTGCAATTTTAATGAATATTTAATCACATTATATATCACTTGCATGAAATATACAGCTGATTTGTATTTTAGTTGTGCTGTTGTATCATAGTTTTGTTTTTCTAATAAAATGCCATTGACTTGGACCGTTAGTCGCAGGGTTTTAAGGGTAAAGGTAGAAACGCGCACCTGAAGGGACAGGTCATATGTGATATGAAGAAAATCATACATGGCACTTATAGTAAAAATTGTCTCATGTAGTTATTTGCAGATTGAATATCCATCATAAGTTTTGTTAGTTCAAGGCATTTGAATTTATTCATAATCTATTTAACGGGTGATCAGAGTTTTACCAGATCTAAGAAATAACTTTCCAGAATGCACCCTGTCAAAATAAGGATCCACCCTGAAGGTCCACCTGCTGTACATCTGATTAACTAAGTTGACTGTTAGCTGATAAATATAAATGTATGTTTGAGCACCAACAAGAACCTTAAATGCTAAAAGGGCAAAAAAAAAAAGAATCCCATATTGCAGCTTTACTTTACTAACCCTAAATCTTCCTGGTAATCCTTTGACCAATTTCCAAGGATAACCAGTTTTATTTAAGCATTTGGCATCTAATAAATCTTTATTTGGTATATTCAAACTATTTCTGTAGAATTGCTTTTGAGTTAGCAGTTTTGCAATGGGTTTCATTTGTTATTTCCTAAAACATCAGTGAGGTTGCCAAAACTCCCAATGGAGTTCAAGAATAGTATACTGTAGGTAGGATAAGAGATCAGGTGAGCGTTCGGATGCTGATAAGAATCAGGCAATTTTCAGCTTGATCAGCTCTGACTGTGGCAGGATGGGAGCGCACACACAAAATAAGTCTCTGTCAGTGATTTCATTGTACTAAGCTGTCTGCAGCTCATTCAAGCTGTGAGAGATCAGGAATGAGAGAAACTTTCAGCAGATAACAGGAAGGCTAAACTTATTACAGCGAAGTACAGAAGGTCTGCTTTATTTTAAAAATGCTAGCACAATGTGTGCTCTTTTAGTATTATTAGCCATGCTAAACATGTTAATTGCTAATACATAATACCAAAGGATGTTTAAAATGAAATACAACGTCTTTTGGCACAGCTTTGGAATTGCATTTTTGATATTTATCAAGAACTGACCATTGATGTTACTTTGCCTCCACTTCTAATATAAATAAATAATGATAATAAGTAGAATTGGCTGGAAAGGTAAAAAATAAAACAAAATATAACAAAACATGCTATTCTGTATCAATCTACAATATACATTCTTAAGAAATGTTGGATTCTGCTGAAATTGGAATCAGATGATCAAAATTTAATATAATGGCAGTCAACAGAACTCAGTGGTAGAAATTTGATTAGTGCATCAGATTTTTGACCACATTTTCTGTGATTGGGATGGAAAAAAATGCCCCAATTAACTACTGCTGTGTAAGACTAAAAGAGTAAGCATTGTCTTACAAATAAATTACACTACACTATATCAAAGCACTATTATTCAGCAATACTGGCATAGTCATATTGGTCTTCCCTCGATATCACGTCTTGACAGCCTAGCTGCCTAGTAATGGTTGTTTTGACAGAACTCTACTCCAGATATGTGATCCTTGCAGGCTATTCCCTCAGTGTGTGAGTGTCTGTCTGCAACACACTGTGGTGAAATCTGATTCTCCTGCTCTTCTCTCCTCAACTTTGTATGCAAGCCACTTCAGTTTATTTTTTGTTTTGTTTTTTTGTTTGTTTGTTTTTTGTACTAATGCTCTGTGTATGCATGTGTAAGGCCCACTATCAAAAAGTCACTGATAAAAAAATGACCTAAGAGATATAAATGTGAAAATACTTAAAGTTTAGAGGAGAGGTAAAATAAATAAATGGATTGATTAAAAAAACAAACAGTAAGTGATAGATTAGAAATGCTGTGGCAAATGAGAGAAAGACAAAGTCAAAGATGTGTATAAAGGTGATGAAATGTACCTTGAAATCCAAGTAAAGGTCATTTATACTTACGTAGTTGCAGATGTGCATAAAACAACTGTGACTCCCTTTGGAGATGTGCTTGTTCCTGATATAGTTTTTGCATGTAGGACTGCATCCCATGAGACTGGCATCTACATAATGGTTCAAGCTACGCATGCTCACAGGAAATGAAACCAAAAGGGGAGGCTACACTGTTAAAACAGACTGTGTAGTACATAGACCTTTTCAGAGTAGACCCACACTGTTACGAACATTTATGTCACGTAGGCCTACAGATGGGTCTCGTTAGACAGCCTTGTTAAAGAGGGGTGAAAATAGGATGACTTGGAAAGGATGATATACGTATATTTGCAAACAACAGAAGAAAGGTAGCGGGTCTGCAGAGTGTAAAGTATCATCACTCAGAACACTTTGGGACATTCAGCTGACTTACATTGGCAATACTTTTATTTATTGCCATTACTTTTACATTATATATTTCATTTCTTGTTTCTTTCATTTACTTTTAGGTCACTCAAAAAATTAGAAAAAGGAAAATGAAAACTGAATTACAAATGTAGCTGCAAAAGTGACCTTGCTGTCAGTGTAGTTGGATATAGGAACCATCATCCTGTAAAACTGAACAAAATTATGAGTGAGTCTGTGGATTTATGAATAGAATAATTTTGGAAACATTGCAATAGTGCTTAAAAAAAGTAAGCAGGTTCTTGCATTTCTTTGCTACACTACTCCTATAGAAGTCAGACAGTCAATGAATACTCAATAAAAAAAAAAAAAAAAATCAATGTTCAGACAAACTTACCCATAATCCACAGGGAAGTGAAAACACTGATTGTTTACCTAATCAACCCCAAGGGCTACAGTAAGTCTGAGGAGATTGCTAAATAATGCCATGAAAAAAATGAGCAAAAGGAAAGTCTATGATTGCCATTAATAAAAGTTAAGAATTTTTGTTTAATGGATTTGACATATAAGTTAGTTGTAAACAGTCCAAATCCAAATTTTTATGCAGATAGTTTATCTTTTGGTGACTGAACCTAAAGTAAGTTGAGGAGTTTTTATCCAATTGGATTATGCTCATATAATCGTGTGACACGTCAGTTCATGGCGAGAAGATAAGTCTTTTAGCAGGTGTAAAACATAACAAAGTTCAAATGGCTGTTAGTACCAAGCATTATGTAATGATCTCAGTTTAACAGAAAAACTTCCTTACTCACATTTCGCCATTAACTAGCTGTTTAAGGCCTGAGTCACTCGAAGGTCTCTATATTTTTACTGGCTCATCTATGAAGGCAAGTTTTTCAGGCAAATTTCTGCAGTTAAATTTTCAAAGGCCAATTTTTGCAGGTGAACTTTTTGCTAGCAAATTTAAAATGAAAATAGAAATGATACATAATTATACAGGATAAAAATTCTGTTTCAGTATTTCAATGTTTTAGAAAAATCTGACTCTACTGAGACTACGTTTGTTCCCTACTAGGGATAACGTTGACTATGCTTGGAAAGATCTGAACTATCCCTACCTTCCATAACTTTAGCAACTTCTTTAAATAAACAACTTGATTCCAGATTTCTCATATTTATCAGAGATTTCTGTTTTACCATTTCTATGCAGTCATTTTTTTCCTTGTGCACATATCACTTAATTTGAAATACTTTTTAGTTTATCTCACTGCTGTAAAAAAAACAAAGATTTAGGGCAAAACAAACAGATAAATACATTCCATGCAGTTTTATAGAAAGAGAAACAAAATTGTAATGAATAGATGTTAGACAGCGGATAATGGACAGAGAGATCTTTGAGGAAAATGGAGAACAGAGGAGAATAGAGTGGGACAGCCACAATGTTCTTCCCCCATGTTGAGTCACTGATCTACATTCAATCTGCACTCTGTGAATTATTGATTGGCCTTTAGCCAGCCCGTGCGTGTTTGTGCTAATTTCTATTGGTCAAGAACACTGTTGGATGTTTTCTTTTACAGTACACTTAGATGCAAGGGAGAGTCTGGGACAGATTGATCTACATGACATGTATGTTTACATCCCTTGTGCAAAGTCAAATATGTACGCACACACACAACTACAATAAGTAGCTTTGTTGTTTTTCATAGCAGTTTTACATTTTGGTTACACTGTGCTGCCACGATGTACAAACAATAAAGGGGATATTTGCACAATGTCTTCGCCCTCGTAATTTGTTATGTCTCTCCAACAAATGTCTTTGCGATCTGTAAAAGAAAATACAGCAAACAATAGGTGTGCAAGAAGATCTTTTGAGATTCTAATGTCTGTTTGATATTGTTTTAGTTTAGCATTTTAAAGCTTTGACAGTTTGCTTGCTTAAAGTTTGCTTTTGATCTTACAGTAATTTGTCTCCTATACAGAGATCAGAATAAAAATTATAATTTTATTAGCTGTAGTGTAAATGTTGCAGAGTGTTATCCTGAAGAATGTAGTTTGTTCACATGTAGTTTGTGTCTTCCCAATATTTTCAGTTAATCATTTTGAGTTTTTTACCTTTGGAAAAATCTTTAGTCTCTTCCAACTTTAGTATGTATTTGTCTCTTGTAATCAGACAAATGTTTTTTTCTGCTTTCAACACTGAAAAGCATATCATCAGAAAAAAAATCATACTCACGTAACATATGACAACTAATATGAAACATTAATAAACAAAGCACGATGAGTAAAACATCACTACATGACAATAGTCTTTCGTGCCATCTGCATACAATGGTTGGTATATGGTTATGGCCGTTTCTTTGGTCCATATTTCCTATTTACAATGAAGAGTTTCCACGGGTGCATTTGAAAAGGAGCATTTGTAAAGATCGATATGTATTTTTTTAAAGGGGTGCAATCATATATCTAGCTGAAGACACGAGACAATAAACCTTACTGGTTCAACGAAATGCGATATTAGCTGTTTTATTCTACTGACTGCTGTTGTCTGTTTTAATAAATAGAGTTAAGGTTTTACATATCAGAAAAATATGATTAAGTACATCTCTAATCAGTGTAACGAATTCCAGCGCAGTCCTAAGAACAGCTAAGATACTGAGCAGAACCCTCAAACTCCCATGTCTCTGGTAGAAGACTCGAGTTTTACAAGTCTAAATATTTTAGATTCTGAGCTTTGTTAATGTTACGCAACTGCTGCAATCTTTGGCTTACATACAGTTCTTATTGTTAGTCATGATTTCACCATTTCTTCTTTCTGCTGATATCGAAGGGGTAAAGATAACTTAAAAGGGGTGGGCTGGCCTCAGAGTCAAAAGCTGAAACACACTTGCACAACATCACCAATCATCAAACTTCTTAGATTGTTACTGGCTTTGTGCACAATGTAAATGCAATACATTTTTTGTACAATATGTTTCTGTTTAACTTCAGTGAAACATTTTTTTAGGCCCAAACTCCTTGTCTTCTGTGGTCAATTTTCATCTGTGTCTCTTTCTGTCATGATGGGCTTGAGATGTCTAACCCACATGCAGAACACCACAGGAGGCAGAGGAAAAGTTAAGTTTATTAAGCGATCACAGAGTAAACTGGTTCTGGTTCGGTTTAGGTTCTGGTTCGGATCCGGGACAGGAATCGCAGAGGTCTGTAGACCGGGAGGTTCGGTTAGCCAGGGAGTCAGGAAA
>JAUZNJ010031689.1:0-39210 GCA_034780135.1 Jordanella pulchra | reverse complement strand
TGACTGACTAAATACTTATTTTCCCCACTGTATCTTGCAAATAACAGTAAGGCTCTGCCCAACAATGAACAAAGGTGCCCTCTACTGGATGCTGGCAACACTACAACACTGAAAGAAATTCTTTCAAAGTGGACATGATCAGTTCGTCAAATGAAACAAATTTTAATCTAATAAACCATTCATAGATAATTAACTGTAAGTCAAATATTTAAGTGCATCCCTTTATTAAAATTACCTCTATTGCCAGTTCAGCGGCTCTGGTTAACATTTGTAAAGATTCTGTTTTTAAATGAAGTAAAACATCCTCCTAATTAAAAGCTCTGGAAGAATCTTATCTTTGAAATTAGATATTTTTATCCATATGAGGGAATGTCAGTTTTAGAAATAATCTATTTCTGTTTTAAGGATTTCCAATAGGGGAAAACTCATCAAAGATGATTTTAGACAGAGGTGGGAGGAGCCAGTAGTTCCTCTTTAATCCTTCGTCTGATGTCCACTGATCACTCATCCTTGTCACCTTTATGTCTCAGCAATGTAAGGTGTGCAGTGAGTCTGGGAAGTCGTGCGGCCCTGTGGGGCCCCCGGACGGGCCCGGGGTGGACGGATCAGACTTCGTTCTCTACGTCAGCGGCATTACCACAGAGCGCTGCGGACAGGAGAACATAGTGGCCTACGCTGCCTACTGCCAGCTGGAGGCAGAGCTGGACAGGTGAGGGGAAACCTAGAGCAGTTACATGGAAACAGGACGGAAGAGTAAAGAAACATCTATGTATTATAACTGTCTGTGTCTCTGTGTGTTTAGGCCTATAGCAGGTTATGCTAACCTGTGTCCTGCCATGATCTCTTCTCAGCCTCAGGAGTTTGAAGGGATGCTCTCCACCGTCAAACATGAGATCATTCATGCTCTGGTCAGAAGATGACCCATCCGTCTGTGATAGACATACTGTGTTATCTTTGTTTTTTTTTTGCTCTGGAATTGACTTCCTGTTTCTTCCTCTGAGTGACAGTTATGCGGTCGTTGTGTAATATGCTGTGTGCTTGTTCACTAGAGCTCTGCTCTACAGTCACACTAATAGGAAGATCTAAGCTGGAGATTTACAGCAGTCGTTATTCATCAAAGATGAAGTCCAAATGGAAAAGCTTTGTGCAGAATTGACTGGTACTTTATTCAATGAAGAAGCAGTAGGTAACACTTGAAAGGAAACTGCTAACTGATTGGGCCAGAGCTCGAACATGAAGGAATTTGGATCAGAGGTTTACTTTGAGAGCACAAACAAAAGAAGGGTGAAGAACAGATACAGACGTGGCGGTGTTGTTCTCAGACTTGTTAGAGCCGTATCAGCGGATCTCCGCCAGCGTTAGTTCTGTGAACTGCAGAACAATCAATTTAAACCTCTGTAAAACATGGAGACGGTCCACTTTCAGAGAGACTGGCTGTAGCTGTGGTTTCATTAGGTCCTGCTGAGGAACCAGCACTCACTGCCTGCTGTTTATACACTTATTCATACATTTATTCACTGGAGATTTAGAAACCATCTCAGTTACTCTTTTTCTCTCATGAATGAATCTTTTCCCCTTGAAGGTAGAAGTTCTTAGCTTGTTTACTCACTACTGTGCTCATGGTCCAGCTTCATTTAGTCCAGCTTTGAGATGCTCTAACTCCTGGAGTTATATGCCGGCACTGAATCTCGACTTCTCTGTTTCTGTCCATCAGGGGTTTTCAGCAGGTCTGTTCGCCTTCTACCACGACGATGAGGGTAAACCTCTGACTCCTCGCTTCGCCAGCGGCCTGCCTGCGTTCAACGAGAGGTAAAATATAAACCGTCTCCTTCCTGAGGGTTTCAGACCTCTGCTTCTGCCACCAGCTGGCTGTTTTATGAAGTTAGTTTGATTTGTAGAGATGCTGTCAGCTCTAACTCTGAATGTCCAACCTGTTGTTCAGCCTGGGCTTGTATCAGTGGAGCGAGGCGGTGATCAGAAGGGTCAGCAGACTGTGGGACATCAGAGGAGGAGAGATGGTGCGGCACCATGTGCACGTCTTGGTCACTCCTCGTGTTGTGGTAAGGAGCCGCCTGTATGGATCACACAGTCCGCTTAAGCTGTCAGTAATACCGTTAATAATCTGTTGTGGTGATTTTTTTCAGCTTATTTATCCATTTACAACATTTTACTACAGTTTTAATGCTCTTTTTCTTTGAAGATTTCCACATTATGACAACAAAATCATCTTATATTCACCAAAAAAAACCAAACTAGTCCTCAGAAGATAAAACACGGTGGTCAGACAGAGTGTGTGTTTGTTCCAGGTACTGAATAAATGCAGATACTTCTGAATAAATACAACCTGCCTGCTCATAGGGAGACTTCCTCTTCACCAATCAGATCGTTTCTAGAAGTGTGACAGCACCAGTTCTCCTGTTACAGAGGAAAACATGTGGAGGGAAACGTTCTGGTCAACAGCATCCTCCACTGTGAAACATGGTGGTGGCAGCATCATTCTGGGTGGACAGTGGGTTTGGATAAAATTCAAACCGATTCTGGTTTTTTTTTATCTAAATAACTGAAAGATGTTCACCTTTTAGCTGAACAACAACCTTAAAAGAGCTGCAGTAGATCTGAGCTGTTTGGCAAAATGTTTAGTCTGCAGGTGTAAAAAAAAGTTTCTACTTTCTAGTTTGTTGTTTTTAGCTGCTGTGTATAACTTTCCTTCCACATTACAATAATGTGCTGAGAGCAGAGAAAGTGTTGACTGGTTATGTAAGTAACGGCTTGTGTCCCTCCTGCAGGAGGAGGCAAGGAGGCACTTTGACTGTCCCATCCTGGAGGGGATGGAGCTGGAGAACCAGGGAGGAACAGGAACCGAACTCAATCACTGGGAGAAGCGGCTGCTGGAGGTTAGAGCCTGAACCCTCCTTTGCTCAGAAAACTGCTCACCTTGTTTTTCTCACAATTTCGTTCGACTTTCTCCAGAATGAGGCCATGACGGGTTCCCACACCCAGAACCGGGTGTTTTCTCGCCTCACGCTGGCCATCATGGAAGACAGCGGCTGGTACCGGGCCAACTACAGCCTGGCTCAGAGGCTGGACTGGGGCCGCGGCCTCGGCTGCGACTTTGTCATGAAGAGCTGCAAGTTCTGGATGGAACGACAGAGACGGAGGTCATTTACCCTCCTCTGCATCAGGGTTCTTGTTATTAGGTGTAGTTTGGTAGCTAAATGCTCCTCACCAAGCAGAAATAAACATTCTGACCGATACTTTCTCTAAACTTTCTCTGTATTTAGACATTTTCCAGAGTCTCTAACTTGAACACATGATCCTGCTTCAGTTTTCATGTTCTTACCCTCTGTTGGCAGGCGACACCCGGTGACCCCGTTCTGTGACACAGTGCGTGCTTCTCCTCTGCAGCTCACCTGCAGACAGGACCAGCTGGCTGTAGCCGTCTGCAACCTGCAGAAATACCCCCAACAGTTACCCCTGGAGTACCAGGTGGGTCGAAGCATGAAAACTTTTTTTTTTGCTGTTTATTGTGAGAGAGGTCGCCATTTAAACACTATTACTACTATCATGTATTTTTTTCTTATAAATTTTAACCGGTTATGATAATAATACTTTTTATTTATAGTGCTGTTATCATTTCAATGAGTACTACAATTAAAATACAAGAATAAAACAACAGAGGAGTTGTAGTTAAAGGTTTTCCTAAACAGATGGGAAATGCTTACTTTTACCTATAAATTCCAAGACACAAATTTTCAGTGCATTCAGACCGGAAGCAGTGTCCGCGGCGAGGGCGGTGAAGACGGTGTTCCCTCCACTCTCACCTCCTGCTGCACCAAACAGCAGCATTACATGGAGAGAACGGAGCTGTGATCGGTGGAGGTGAAGAGCTGAACGTTTCTGTGAAATCACGACACAGCAACCGATCAGGGACCGGTTGCATTTTTTCACTTAAAATGGATTACAGAGAAAATAATGTTAACAAAGGTAGGAATAAAGAATGCTCTCAAGAGGTTTCTAGGTGGCTTTAAGAAAAGCTGTTTTAATTCTGACCGTCATCCAGACTCTGGGACTCTTCTTTCGCTGCTTCCAAACATGTATGGTACTTCCACACCAATTCAATAGTTGCATAGAGAACCTTTTAGTAGCAGTCTGTGAAATTAAGTTTCACCTGTGCTTTTATTGTGAAATATCGACAGCAGCACCTAGACAGGAAATGCCATGGGGTTGCCAAGAGTAACGGCAGATCCCAGCTGAAGGATCTGGGAGGTTGATGAATTACTAAATATTAAACAATTATTCAACCCACTAAATAAGGTAAACCGCTCTTATATTCAATACCAGCACAGGATCGACATGTTATGTAAGGCAACAACTTTATATTCTGAAGCAAGCGCAGCACCAGCGTCTGCTGGGACGGTGACGTCATCGGCCGAAATGAAAAAGGATTCAGTCTTAAAAACCAAATCAGCTCAAAGGACAGTTTTACTGCACAAAAAGAAGACGCTTTTTATTAAATCCAGAGCTTAATGGGGGAATAATTGACCTCTAGATGACCTAAAAAAAAATGATCTTTGATATCTTTGAAACAGCAGAAGCACACATGATCTTTTTTTCATTCCTTTATTTCATTTTTATAAATGACCATTTTAACTGCACAAGCCCGCTCCAATGAAGCACAAACCATTCAGACTATTTGCTGAGTAGTTTTTTTCTGTTGGTTGGCTGTCAGCTTCACGCAGCTGAAGCTCCTTCGATTTGATGATGCGGTCCAGGGTGTAAACACTGTGCATCTGAAATGCAGAGCAGTAAATCACCTCAGCCATCACGCCCGGTCTGAACGCACCAAGAGTGTTTATTTTTGTTTTGATCTGGCTTTATGTTTCAATTAGAGCTAGGCAATATGGCTAGAGAATGAAATCAATTGTTTTTTTGTTTTGTTTTTAACCTTTGTTAAAAAATTACCATCAAAGCTAGCTTTTATTTCACACATCCCAATTGGGAGTTGTGCCGAATTCAAAGTGCTAGTAAAACCAAGCTGTAAAAAACATACTTGTAAAACAGGTTTGCAGCCTTTCTATTATAAACAGTGAAAATATGACGTACAGCTTCACACAGTGAGCCAGTTTATAAGAACGTCACCGAACTACGGAAGCCCAAGAAGTGCATTAGTGAAAAAAGTCCCGATTTTAGGACTTTATTCTAGTAATTTTTGAAGTTTTTGTCTTGTAATAACAAATAAAGTCTAAGTATGGCCTTATTAATACGTTGTATGGATGCGATAAAGCTGCTGCTTTCGGATTTGTTGCTCCGGCTTTAATTTGTGAAAGAAAATTCTGTGTGAAAATCTTCTCCGTCTGTTGAATTTTGAAATCTTGTGTTGTGTAAAGTTGTGTATTTAAACTACTGGGTTTACAGGGAACCAGACAGGAAGTCCCTCCTTTTCGCTTTCCTCACTTCGAAAGTGAAGAATGAGTCTGGACGAGGTGGAGATGCTTTACATTAGTCATAAAATCTGATCTCTGTGATTTAATCATTGATTCTTATTAAGAACCGTCTTTATATTTTTGCTTATAAATCTTAATATGTCAGAAATGTTTGTATTAACTTTCCACAATTCTGGACGCACCTGGGAAATCACCGAACTGACAGCATGTATGAGGATCAAAATAAGATCAAGCTTAAACTGCCTCTGCTTTTTGCTTACACAGCAATACTTCTAGATCTTCACTGTACAGTTAAAAAACAAACAGCTCGTTGGGGAACTATATTTTAGCTTTCTATCAAACCTCTGCAGAGTTTATCTTTAGATAAAGGTCTAGTGCAGAAAAAAATAACCTGCTTTGTTTTTGGTCAGTATTTCGACCAGATCCCTGATGTCTCTGCTGATCAGCTGGCATCCTTTGGCGGCGCTGTAGAGATTGCTGATTTCTGCCCCTTCAGCCAGGAGTTCAGCTGGCATCTCAGTGGAGAGTATCAGAGAAACTCGTACTGCAGAGTTTCAGAGAACCAGCCAGGTACAGGTCAAGTCTACTACGTTTTACCACATTATAAGGTTTAAATACAAACCCTCAAGAAGGAAAAGTGACATAAAACTGAGTGGAGATCATCAAACTGTGTGCTTGTGTTCAGACTGGTGGAGGAACTATGGAGCGGAGCAGTACGGCCCGGACTCTGTGTGTCTGTACCAGAAGTCCGCCTTCGTCATGGAGCAGTGCACCAGGAAGATGACCTACCCCGACTGGGGCTCTGGATGCTACAAGGTGCAGTTAGTTTAAGACTGAGGAAAGAATTAAACTCATAACAAAAATAGGTGTATTTACCCTTAATTTCATTAGGTAAATAGGAGGATCTGCCAATGGAAGGAGTATTTTTACCCCTAAAATAAGATAATTAGATATTATGCACTTATAATTACACAATAAGAAACAGCAGTTGTTGTTTTCCAATGTAATAAAACAATTTATATTTTAAATAGGAAAAGTGTCCCACTTATCCGCTCAGTTCAAGAAAAAATGCAGTTATTTTAAGAAAAATGGACATACCTTGATTTTAGATGGTTTGCAGTGGGGGATTTTAGTGTTGCATCTATTTTTCTTACTTCTCCATTCTGGGTTATTTACTATTGACAGTAAATATAGATGCATCCTGGAGGCCGATACATAACCACATTCAACCGTGCCTTGAGATCACATGAAGCGCAGGTATTGCTGCTCGCTCTACATTATTAATGTTTAGTTTGATTTCTTATTGTTCAGACCGTAGTAACATTTATCTTTGTTTTTACCATGTAAATGGAGGCAAGGAAAGCAATATCTGCTTCATAAAATGGCCTTAAATAATAATAATGGTCAGTTCATCACCAGCAGCTTAACTAGGACTAAATCCGTTTTTCTTAAAATAAAGATATTTTCCCTTGTTTTGAGCAGTTAAGACAACAGAAGATGATTTATGTTTAAAACAAAAAACTCAACTTATTACTTCAAGAGAATAATATCTAATTATCTTATTTTCATGCAAAAGTATTTATTAGCAGGTCATTTTATTTACCTGATGAAAATACATTGATTTTAAGACATTTTACCTGTTTTTAGATCAGTTTTGCAGTATAGTAATAATCATCTAACAATATATTTACTCTAACATCTAATTACCCTGAAATCAAACATGGAAACACTATACTGAGTTTTTCTGGTCCTAATCTGATAAACCTGGATGATCTTCATTCGGTCCACCTTCCCTTAAAGGCTGCATGTGATTAACTCTGCTGTCTATTTAATGGATTCATTGCTCAATAGATTCAACCGTTTTATGGTTAAAATTTGGTTTCTAAAACATCGTCCTGCGCTCTGTGTCCAACTGATCCTCTGAGAATTCAAAGAGTGTTGTTTCTGTCCAGGTGTGGATGTCCACCTAAAATCACAGGCTTGTCTAAGGGCGCCTAAATGAGAGAAACAGCCAAGGACCCCATATAGTAACTGTGGATGGCCTAGTCAAAGTAGAGACCTGCATCCAACAGAGAATTTGACACTTTTCCCAGCTTTAGATGTGACCTGACTGTAGTGTTGGAGGGTGGGGAGGTTTTATTTTGATTTGTAAATATTTCCTAGTTAATGAAACAGACCCAACGTGCCCCCCCCTCCAGATTTCATGCTCGCCTCAGGGCCTCGCCGTCTATGTTCAGGATCGCTCCTTCCTGTGCTCCCGGAAGGGTCAGCTGCTGAGCGTCAGCGTCCGGCTCAGCGACTGGGTTTACAACGGGGTCCTGGTCTGCCCCGCCTGCACCGACTTCTGTGACGACTGCCCGCTGCCCCACCAGCTCCTACCCATCAACACCTCCAGGAGCGACCCCATCGGTCAGCCGCTATCAGGGCCACAGAATCAGGCTTTAGTTAGAAAGAACACAAACATTTATGAAAAAAAAGACGTGTTTATCAGCTGTTTTCTTGCCTTTAGATCCCTGCTCCAGTTCGCCCGGTCTGGCCATCACTCTCTGGCTCCTTCTGCTCAACCTGCTCCCACATGTGGCCGGACTGCTGATCTGCCACTGCAGCTGATAAAACACACACATGTTCACGATAAGGTAGCTAAAACTCTAAAGTACTGTAGCCCTCGGAGGTCTTGATTTTCTTCTGGTTTTATTTTTCCCTCCTTTTAACCTGAAGCTTGAAAAACAACAATCTTTCTACATCCTTGACTCACTCTTCCTCCATCCCCAGCTCCTTTTTCACCTTTTTTCATCTCAGGATCTTTGCTCATCCATTCCTCTTTTGGGGTTTTCAGTGATAAAACTCTCTGCGTCTCTCAGTGCTGTCTGCAGCAGAGGGGGTGTTTACATGCACTTCAAAAACCAGGTTCCACTCAGCCTTCATGTAACTAAGAACCCGAGTCACTTTATTCAGGTTGCAGAAGCCTGAGACACTCTCTTGCCTGCAAACACATGTTTACGTTTCTAAGAGCCAGGAGGTCACCTGCCTGGAAAAGGTACTGTTACGTGAATCTGTTATAAACTAATACTTATCTTTTTAAAGTACATACAGTATGTTTATATTAATGTAAACGTACAGATTTGTATAAAAAAAGAAATAACACTTTTATTATAGGAAAATATCCAGACAGATTTTTATTATCAAGTTAACTTTCTATAAAACATTTCTTGAAGTTGGGCTCCGTTCAGACCTGGAAATTGTTTGCGTTCTGGACTGGTTCAGATAGAAATGGACAGCTTCAAACTGCAGCATTTAACGTCGTAACGGATAATTAGATCATGGAAACATGACAGCGAACATTTCACCATGTGACAGTGTGAGGTTTTGGACATCATGAGGCCCACTTATGATTTGTTAGCATCAAAGATTCATTCAGATACTAACATGACTAAAACTCATCTCTATGACATTCTTATAAAGTTTGTGCTGCAAAATCTTTATTTCTTGACCAACTAAAGAAGAAAATAAAGATTTAACTGTTTCCCCTCAGAGTAGTTCAGTGTCAGTGGACAGACACTAAAAAACACACATTTATTGTGAACATTGAGCTCCATAAAGACTCCTATAGACCCAATAATCCACTGCCCAGTCAAAGAGCTGAGTGGTTCTTTTTTAGCCGACTTCAATGATCAGGGCAGGACAGGCGTTGGTGCCAGATCTGACTGTGCCTTAGAGTCACTGCGATGGAAGCCAAGGACCTTTAGGTAGAACCGTTCTAAAAACTAAAGGTTCCTCAGACTTGTTGTTCAAAATCTCAGGCGAATCAATATCTAAAGATCACCCAAGCTCCCAGATATCTGATCTGTGAAAGACGTCACAGACTGAGATCTGAGATCAGCTGCTGTTCAAAAAGCGTCTCAGATTGTGGGATTTATTATTGCTACTGACTTGTGCTAACCAGTAACTACCGACAGAGACTTTGCAATAATAAATATTGGTCGCGGTTTAATGAGATACAAAGATCCTCACATCTCTGTTACTATTTTATAAGGACAGTAGCTATTTTGAATTATTACTCTGGGTTACCTCTGATTTTACCAGTCTCATCTCAGGAGGTATTCCAGTTAATTGTCCTGACTGGGAACATTAAAGGAACATTTTTTTTATATTCATAAGCCAGTAATCCACCTTGCTTTCATACAAAGTATCTCGCCAGCTGGCGTGTTAATTATTTTTGGTTTTTACGTTTTGTTTTTGTGCACTTTTTTTTTTGTAGATGTAGCCCTTTGTTTATTTATTTACAGTGTCACGGAGGTACTCTGCTGCGCATGTGCAAATGAAACAAGGAAGTAACCTACTGCGGCTAAGGCAGTTAGCAGCTGCAGAATGTGAAAATAATAAAAAAAAAAAAACAGTCTGAGATTAATGTGAAAAAACTCTCCACAAAAATGTTCTTCTAGGAAGGTTGAGACTGGAACAGAGCTCAGGATACAGTCTGAATGTCGCTTTACTGTGAAACATCGCAGGACAGTCGCTTCTATTCGTTGCCATCAAGCTTACTGGTAGTTCAGGGGTACTGCCAGCAGATGGCGCCATGTCCGTTTATGTCTGCTCATTGCACCTGGTGCTGGGGTTTCTACTTAGGCTCAAAAAGGACCTAAACACTATCAGGATGGACGTTCGATGTGTATTACCTTATGTTATCAGGATCAAATGGTTTTTGTTATTTTTTTAAAGGCATATAACATGATTCTGCTCCTTTAAATAGTCCATCAACTGAGCAGAGATGAAACTCAGCATGGGGTCTCAGTTCACTTGTTTTTTGCGGTGCATGTAAACATGTTTTACTGATGTTACACTGAACAGAAAACTCCTTCGATTAAATGAAATCCGATCATATTTCGGTTCAAACACATCAGGATGTTTCTCAGCAGAAACACGACGAAATCTCTTGAACTGGAATCTGTTTTTGATTTTTCTTCAGCTTGGGATCCTCTGAATGCTCAGGTTTTTATTTATCTCGTTCCCTTGATGTGGAACTAGTGACAAGCATTGGACTCGTCTCCAAGGCTGGATTTTAAATCTCTGTGGATCGTCGGTTTTGGATATTTTAACTGCTACATTCATTCATCTCAAACAGGAGCAGGAGGAGTTTTACAATTAAAAGCTGCTAAATTATACAGAAAACATGTAAACCCAGATGTCCCTGTGTGGTGGATCACCTCATTTTGGGTTTCAATGAATGACCTTGTTAGTTCAGAGCTGACCTCATCCAGTCACAATAAATGAATATGTAGCTGTTCTTACAGTCGGATGGAATCACTCTGGTTTCCTTTCTAACCTCATTCTGTGAGCATGAAGGTACCGCAGCATGCTGACAGAGCCCCGTCTGTCCCCGTCCACCCTCCTTCACTTCATCCAACACTTGCATACTTCATTTACCTCCGAAGCTTGGAGCCCAGATCTTGGATTATCTTCACACCAAATGTAATAGTTCCTGGGTTCTGTTTGCTTCAGATGAGAATATTTTTAGGAGCTGATGAACACTAGAGTCACTCCAGCACTTTGTCTGATATCTCATTAAAAGAGATACGTTTCACAATAATAGTGAGTTTGAAACCATAACTTTGGGAAATATGTACAACTATTTGTGTTTGTGGTTTGATAAGATTTAAACAAAAGGACCCAACAAAAACTGCCTAACACCGTTTTCTATGGAGGGCAGCCATATTTTAGGGAGGTTTTGGGGAAACATCCGACTGTCCAAAGTGGAATTCTGGTTTCATCTAGTTTGGTTCAATGTTCTGAATTAGAAGCAGATAATCTGGACTTCTGGGATGTTTAGAAAAGCAGCAGGAAACTTTTTTGGACCTTTGGAAACAAAACTGTCCCAGAACTTTGGTCTCGCCTGCTGTTGTTCACCTGTTCTGATTCAAGCTGACAAAGTTAATCGAGGTTATGAGCGGTTTACTGACATTTCTTTACTCATTTGAAATCTAAATTATCTGGTTTTTATAAGTTGTGAAAATCTCAATTTTCCATAACCTAAAAAGAAAGATAAACAGTATAGTTAAACTCCTCACACACTTACTATAGGAGCGTTTAGAGGTTTTCCACCTTTAACTTTCTCTCCGTTTAACATTAGTTAGATCAGAACGTTAGAACGTTTCCTCTCTGGGCTTCCCTTTGCTTTACAAGGTTTTCACCTCTTGTTTTTTTTTTTTTTTTTTAGCATACATGCAAGTGTATGCTAAAAAAAAGTGTATGCTATGTTTGTCTGAAGGGAGAAATGATCATACGCTGCCACAGGAAGTGGGGATTTTTTATTTTTTTGCCAACTATGAATGTGATGCTTTTATTGATGGTGTCAAAAGAGATTTAAAGTTTGTTCGACTGGTTTGTTTTTATAAACAGCTGCACTGAATTTCCAGAAAAGCGTTTCCTGGTGTCATCATCTTATGTCACATGAGGTTATTCAAAGAATCTCTTTAATAAACCGGAAAGCTAAAGACCTTTTAAACCTGGATGAAGGAGGATGAAGAAGCTTTGGTTCTTGTAGCAGGTTCGTTGGAGCGTGATGAGTCGATAGTCTAATCTGCTGCAGGAAGACATCAACCTTTCTTCATCGTTACTTTTAAGGAGACAAAAAAATAAAAAATACTCCTCATTTGTTTGTTACATTTTTAGGTAGTAAAAGATGGCAAGGAATGAATAATTAGTCTGAAAATAATTAAAGAACATGACTGATACCTTTGAAGGTTTTGTTTTTTTTTTTATACTGTTTTTGAATAGATTTCTCCAGTGCAGATTTCTAACTCATATTAAACTGCAGCTGATATGAAACTGAAATAACTTAAAGTTTTCTTAAGCCTGAAGTTTGCACTAATCTGTAATCTATGTGGACTTTTGGGATAAACTGGGAAACATGAAGGATGCATGCAGTGACTGAATGCAAAGGTTTGTTAATTATTGAAATAAGCTCCGTAACTGGTTGGATGTTTGTTTGTTTTTGTTCTGTGAGACGTTTAACGGACATTTTGTTTGGCAGCATCGCTGTTTGTCTCATAAATTTCCATGTGAAGAATCTTGATCTTGGTGTCGTCACTGTTAGCATCGTTCAGATGATCCGACCTCGGCCTACTTTTATCATCGTATGAAAAAGAAAAAAACACAATCAATGAAATTTCTGTTTGTGTTGACTGATGATCAGACTAAGCTAGAAAAAGGTTTTCTTTCAAATAAAAATGTATTTATTATTATTTTTTTTTATATTGTTGAAGATGTTGTCATGGAAACAATTCTCTGTCGTATTGTTGAGGTGAAGAGCAGTGGAACCATAAAAGCTGTATTATTATTTTTTTTAAAGGGCTGCCTTTACTACAAATCAAGGCTTTTCCCCTCCAAAATAAAAGCTTTCCTTACCCCAGAATGTGTTTTGTCTTTTTCAATAATCACCTCTATCATTAGTAAACCTGCTTCCAGCCTGGCAGTTAAACAGATAAAGAAGAACCAAACATTACAGCTGATGCTTCAGTCTATCCTGTTTTTTTTATTCGTATGGAGTTGGCCTAGTGTGAGAACAATTAGGGCTGGACCGTATGCGCTTAACGTCACAATACTCGGTGAAATCATCATGATATAACGATAAAAGCGGCGATAAAACAACAAAAAAAACATCTTCACAGTGTAACTTTATGGCTCTGACATAACATCGTTTATTAATTCAAATTATTAGTGAAGTTTTTTTTTTTACAGAGTTTTCAAATGTAGTTTTTAACATGTTTAGAGTGTTTTAAACACTTCCTGATGTTTGTATTCCCCTCCTCCTTTGGCTAGATCAGAGCATTACTATGTATATGCAAACTGACAATAGGATGATGCTGATGATGACAAATTGAAGGTGATGATGTCATCTTTCCTTGCTGAAGAGTTGGTGGCAGTGAGAGCGGCAGATAGAGCACAGATCCAAATATGACAGTAAAAGGTTGAACTTTTCCAAACATTAACGTCCTGGAGTGAAGGACTCCTTTCAGGGTCATGAAAACAATGAAACCATGGAGGGAAGCATTTACATGTTTTTTGTTAGTGCAAAGAAAAATCTAAATAAAACTGAAAAAAGAAGAACATTTGTGTTTTTGGCGAAATGGTTCAGCGAGCAGCTGCAAGGTTAGAGTTCATACTCCCACAGAGCAGAAGAAGCAGCTTCCAAAGGGCTCTAATTCAGGGCAAGAAAACAAAGTTTTCCTGCTTTGCAGCTTTTCAAAGGATCGAGTCAGTTTTCCTTTCCTTGCTACTGGAACATGAACGCATCAGAGTCAAAGGAGACTGCGACTGCAGCGGTTTTATTTGTGTAGGATCCCTCCTGTCCACCGGTCTAACTCTCTGGATCTCCATCCTGTCCTTAAGTCTCTTTGATCCACACGAAGCCCACTTGGGTGCCAAAGTTGACCCCGTCTCTGACGTGGGAGAAGAAGTCGTCTGGATTGCAGGAGGTACAGGGCGTCACAGAGGGGCGGTCGGCCACCATGTTGTCATGGATGTTCTTTGGGAGGACGCCACATTTCTGAAGGAGAACTCTGGAAGTGAGGGAGCAGTGATCATCAGGGACAAAATACTTTTCAACTTTCAACGCTTTAAATCTGATTTCTAAATCTCTTTTTTTTTTTTGCTTTGATCAAATCAACTTCACGCTGTGTTTCCTCCCACTATAACTGGTTGTTCATTCAATCCTAACAAAATACCCGTTTTCTGATTGGCACCTGTTGGCGAGGCGGATGTCCACGTGTGGTTTGGCTGATTCTGGATCAGGGACACAGTCTGGATGCAGAGTGATAAAGTCTGCCGCCTGCTCTTTGTCCAGCGTGAAGCAGCACACCCCCACTGATGGCCCCACCGCCACCACAATGTCCCCATGCCGACAGCCAAAATGTGTCACCATGGCATCTACAGTTGCCGGGGCCACGCCCATCACAGTTCCTCTCCAACCTGCAAGAAAACAGGAAAAAAAAACAACTGAATTTTTAAAAAAGATCAGCTTGAGGTAAAATGGACTCATTGGAGAATAAAACGAGGTGGAAAAGGATGAACTGGTCGGAGATTATCAGAAATCTGGGCTTACAACTAAAAACATTAACCATGACGCCCACAGATTTCTGCATATTTCACCTGTAATTACACCTAACTAAGGAAAAAATAAGAAAAAAGGTTTAGAAATGTCTGCCAGTTTTTCTTTTGGACACAGTATCTTGTGTTTATTAATGGTTATTAAGTCAGATTAACATCAGCAGTAAGTTGGGAAAAAGCAAATTGACTATATGAAAATATGTGTAGGTTGCACTGCAGCCCAACTAGCAATGATGCTTTGCAGCAAGAAGGTTTTGGGTTTGAATCCCAGCCTGTGTTTTTCAAGCTTTAGTTGATCTCTTTAAGTTTCCCGTAGATATAAGTGTGTACATGCATTAGGACAGCACAATGCATTGCTTCAGGATTGTATTCCTAATGTACATGTGCACAATATTCACATGGCAGGTCCTGGAATGTTGGAGGTAAATTAATTTGATGTGTTCTCATCCAGTTTCACACACAGAGATCTACCAATCACCATCGTTCTTATTCAGTTTGGCAGAGAACTAATTTTTGTGATTAAAAACACGATTTGTACCAAGTAAACTGACACATGTACTCTGGTCCCCTGCAATACAAGCAGGCAGTGAAAGAAAAGTAAATTCAAGACAAAAACCATCCTTGCAACGTTCATAAAGATGTAAGATAAGACAGAATGACTGAAAGTGCTTTTTAAGACATTGGTTGAAAATTCCTGCATTTCATATTGGAATAAAAATCCTCGAGTTAGAAAAAAAATCACAATGCCAGTTTTATGCAATATGGTGCAGCCATTACATGCATGGTTGTTTTATGTTCTGTTTCTCTGTGGTGGACTTGTCTAGATTGCACCCTGCCTTTAGACTAATGACATGTGGACATGTTCACCAGCCCAAAACCAACTGCGAGGATTAGCAAGAATGAACAATGGCTGAGGGGAAATTATTTATTTATTTAGATATGATTAGGGGCCATTCATCTATCTCTCCATCTGCCTTCATGCTCTTCCTTTCTTTTGTCTTTTTACCGCCTCAGTATTTCAGCTGGGAATATAGCCTGAGATCTTGTGTAGGGATGGCTTCTGTAAGCTAATGTTGGTTGATAGGGATGTTCAAGTCAATATGACTTTCAAAATAAAGTCCTAGTAAAAAGAAGAGCGTGCAGAGGTTTCTGAGTTACTCATTTACCCGCATGCGCGGCCCCAATGACCTTTTTGACTGGATCAGCAAACAGGATGGGCATGCAGTCCGCCCCAGGAGCCGCCAGAACGACCCCCCTCTGATTGGTCACCATGGAGTCGTAGCTTTCCGGCTCCGGCTTCCCCAGAACCAGAACGTCGTTGGCATGGTTCACCTACGGGTTTCATCAGGACACGTGTTTAGTGTTTGCTGTGATGGCCAGATGTGCTGCAGAACCGGGTTTATGATTAATGGGTTGATCGTGTGCTGCAGAGGGTTTGCTTGTTTTCTTTTTTTACCTTAACCAAACGTAGAGGAAGAGGATGGAAACCAGCATGAAGGGCAAGTCGGCGCCTGTTTTCTGCCACAACAGCTCTGGGGTCCCTCCTCTTACTGCTGCTGAACAGATTTAAGGAGGACAGAGTCGGGATGTAGGAGACTCCACCTGAACGGGTGCTGAAGCCGTGACCAAAGCAGCCTAAGAGAGACACAGATAAGAGATGCCTTCTGCTTTACTGAAGAATAAATAGACTCTGTTACTCTGCTTCTTATAATTCAATAGAGTCTGTTGACATTGTGTAAAATAAGCTAAAATGTTTAATTTGGACCAAGAAAAAAATAGTCTCCCAGGATAAGGAAAAGTGATGGTGTGGTTTTACATTTTCCTTAATTTCTCAGTCATCGTTAAAAAAAGAAAAAGAAATACAGAAAAACACAACTTCTTGTTCTTAATAATGAGCTGCAGAATGTTATATTGCAGAAGTAAAAGCAATATTTATGATGCATATGCAGCGCAGAGAAGCAACGTTCAAAGCACCTTTTATGGTGTTTAGAACGTGCTTAATGTTAGTTTTTTGAGAAGCTATGGCTTTTTTGTCTGGATTTTTTTTTTTTACGAATATACTAAATTTGTGCTAATTTTGTTACTTCTGTGTTTCAGATCATCAAACCTGAGTTAAAAACAAAAGGCAGGTTTCAAACACCGACTTCATTTATTAGGACTAAAAGCCATACAACCAAAGCAGGTTACTGAGCAGCTACCCTGGAGATTTATAAGACTCAGTGAGGAACTCATTGTTTTCTATTTTTTATTGCAGCTGTAAATATTTGGAGAAAAACCTGTAACTTTTGCAAGTAAATCTGTGGTATTAGGTGAGCTTTTTTATTTAAAACCTGTGAGATTTAGAAGTGAATATCCGATTCTTTGATCAATCATGCAGAAACAATAGGTTTTCCCTGTTTGGTGTCGTTTTTTACGTTAATGACAATACAGTAAAAAATAAATTGTTTTGCTATGGCTAATGGCATCTTCTTCATGGTTACTGAGGTTCCATTAAATTAAAAAAACATCAAATAGGGAAAAGATCCATCCATAATATGCTTGATTCAATTATCTCAAGGATGCTGCACAACAATAGTTTGCTACTTGTTTATTTTGTCATTTTTATTCATGTATTGTGGGTCTCTTTTTTACTGGTTTCATTTACCTACACACCAAGTATTTTTTGTTGTTGTTTTTGCTCCTCTCTGTTGTCTGTCTCTAACCCCGCCCTCAGATGCAGGAATAACAGTCATTAAAGTCAGATTGGACGAAATTACTAGTTGAAATTTTTAAAAACTAAGTTTTCACAGAGATTAAAAAGAGTGAATCAAATTAATTGACTTTTTGTACATGAATCCGACCTGGAATCAATGTGGAGCTCAGGGTTCTGATGGGTCCCTTCAGAGCGGGCAGCTGCTGCAGAAAGGCGGACACTTCTTGCTCCTCAAGCTCAGGTGAGTCCGTGTGGGCGGAGCTTCTGCAGACCGAACAGGTATGCTCGTCCGTCACCCTGTAATCAAAAGTATAAACGGCGGTAAAGAGCATCTCCTGGTACCGAGCAAGCACCTCTCTGCCCTTAGAGCTGGTCAGGACTCTGATCGAGCTCAGGTCCAGTTCATCCAAGGTCCGCTTGAGTCTGTACAGACGCGCCGCTATAGATCCAGAGTCCAGGACGTGCACGCTCCTGTTGGAGCTGAGGTCCGAACAGCCGTTTTCAAGCCTGGTCGCTTTCCCGTAAAGCAGAAAGACATGCGAGTCCACCTCCTGCTGCAGGGAGGCTCCTGCTCTGCAGCCGCAGCAGTGGGTCAGATCCACCAGAACCGCCATCGCTCCCAGTGTAGAGAACCAGAGTTCAGAGCAGCGGTGGGTTTTTATGGAGCTGCAGAAGGGACATGTTTACCGGCAGAGAAAGTACAGCAGCCTGCAGAGGACTTCCTGCACAGCCTCGCTCCGCCCAGAATGGAAAGCCCACACAGCCGCTGGAAATTCTCATCTGGGCTGTTTCCTCCTCTTCTGCTGACTGTTGCATCAACAATGTGGGGCAGTCAAAGTTTGCATCCAAACTGTAAAAAAAAACAACCTCAGCTTGTGAAACCACTTCATTAAAACCTAAAAGCGATCCAGAGAGACAGACGGTGCTTGTAGAGGAAATAAAATAAGTCATATTATTGTTGCATATCTGCACTGAGAGATCCATCCATCCATTATCTCCCGCTCCCTCCGTCCGTTGGGCCGGTGCCTAACTCCGGCAGACTTCACGCCTAAGGCGGTGTGTCACAGGGCAACACCCACTGAGACATAATATGTTGAATTTCAGTCACTGGATCTAAGAACGTCTTGCTTTTCTTTCTGTTAGCACCGACTACCTGGCGAGACAAGGTTTTCCATGCAGGTTTCCTGCAACGTTTCAGACGAGGCTCTGCTCCAATAACGTAAATCATAACAGAACTTTGTTGCATATGGAAAGGGAATTTCAGCCATTAAAATCAAGTCTTGTGTATGACCTGGGACACATCTAAAAGTTGCAGCATTTCAGCATTGTGACCCCTGTCCAAAGAGAAACATGCATCATTTACAAAAACAATCTACTAGGAGTTTCACTCACAACCGTCAGTTTTACAGAAGGTTTATCACAAGAAGAAAAGGATATCTGAGCAAAATAATATACAGAAATGCTATTCCTGACAGCACAACATGCAGGGCCTTGTTACAGATGAGCTACAGCAGCAGAAGACTATGATGCCTTTGTCTGCTAAGAACAGGAACCTGAGGCTACCGCTCACATGAGCTCAACCTTGCTTTTGCAAAGAAATGGGAAAAGGTCATGACTGATGCCTTGTCTGATAAGTCTTAAATTAATCAGTGACAATCAGATAGTTGGTGGAAACAACCTTGAAGCAAAGTGTTCAGGCCTTTTTTAAATAGTTACACGCTAGAGTCAATCTAAATATTGTTACTCAATGTTTTTCCCCATATGATGACAATGGACCTACCTTATTGATGGTAACTTCCTGCAAAAAACTCATTATGTAACAGTTAAAATATTTTCAAACTGGTTTCTTAAACGCATGGCTTAAGTGTGTTTCACTGGCCTCCATACTTATTGGATCTCAGATGAACAGAGCATCTTTGGGATGGTTTTAATGGATTTGCAGCCTTAAACTGCAACAACTGTGTAATTATTGCAAAACTGTATTTATAAGTCATTTTACATTTGCAAAAATCTCAAAGCGCTACAGTCAGTTTAGGGATCATTATTTTCAAAACAGGGACCTTAAAATGCAGATTGATTTCCCAAATAAATTAGTAAGTTATAATGAAAACTAAAAGACTAGATGCATCGTTTAAAGGGGATCATTAAAGCATGCCATGAGGAAGTGTTCCACAGCACAACAGGAAAGGACCGGATTTCCACTGGTCCAGGAACAAATTCTGGGAATACAAAACAGGCCTCAATCCAAATACCATCATTTATAGTTCTTATTGCCTGTTCTTGGCCCATTTCCCTTCAGCTTTCGTGGTGCCAATAGTAAGAACACTATCCAGGATGGGGAAGAAGCTCAGGACTGCAGTGCTGAATCCAGGCAGCTGTCAGCTTTACAGACATCATCACACCATGGACACACACATAAATTACAACAGTCAAACTGGAACTACAGCCTTCTGGAGAGGAAGTTCACATAAGGAAAACGGACACAAATGTAGCCAATGAAGCTCTTGGTTATGAAGAGTGTCATACAAAGAACATGTCCCAAATAATGTCTTTTTATTAAACTCCATGAGGTAGCCTGTGCCTATTCATTCTGTCACACAAAGGATTGTGGGTAATGGTGTAGCTCTGAGCAGTTGCTAGAGACATCAGGGGGTCCCTATGCTAAATTAAGTATTAATAGGAAGGATGTTGATTGCTGGTTCTAGCATCATCTTAACTGCCAGCACTATTCGGACAGCGCTTATTATAGCAACTGCTGATGCACTCCTACCATGTCTGTTTATACTCAATTGAGGTATATGGAACAAGCCAGATTCTTCAGGGTCCTGCAAAGAGCCCAACTAATGGAGTGGTGTGTTGAAGCAGATACACATCTAAAATATGCTGACATCCCTACTCAAGCTCCTACAGACAGGCTCTTAGTATGAAAATAAGGGAGATTTTTTAAGTTGGGGAGGCAAAGGATGATGAAGATGGAGTTGGTTGAGTCTCAGATACATTACTACTGAATGTAAGGTACAGCTGAATATCATCAGCATAAAAATAAAATGAGAACCCATAGCTGCCAATAATAGCCTAAGTGGTACCCTGTATAAATACAAAAGAAGATGTCCAAGAACGGATCCTAGGGGCAGTTCTAATTGAAATGCATTCAGGCCTATCCATCAGTAGGGATCATGGCCATTCCAACACAGTGTCATTGAGCCCTGCAAGGCAATCTAGGACAGGGGTCTCCAAATCGTCCCTCAGGAGCTACTGCTCTTCGCCTTTTAGATACATTCCTGCTTGGCTCCACCTGTACCAAGTGATTATCTCTTCGTCATGTCATTGAGTTTGGCAAAGCCTGGTGACAACGCTGGAAACCCTGGCTCCAGGTTATGGGAAAGGATATGGTGGTCCATAGGGCTATAATGCTATAAACAAATCCAAAAGAATGGGGAGAGAAGAGGGTCCTTAATCAGCAGTGATCATCAGGTCATGCAAACTAAAACTGTTTCAGTGCTATGAGCTGTGATTGAAACATGTCTAGAAATCGGTTGTATTTTAGATGTTCTTGGAGACTAATTTCTCCAAGAGTAAAAAGTTAAAAAAGTTGCCAGGTCTTTGGGGTCCCGAATGAGTTTTTTTGATGACGTATTTTTCATAGGCAGATTTCAAAGTGGTGGAAATGTATGATGGCAATGTTTGCTTTGACCAGGGCTGTTGGTCAGGGGCACATGTAGAGGGTTTCCTATGTCCAACAGCAGCGTTAACTTCTGTCACAGGCTGTGTTAAAGGCTGAAGGTTCAGTCATGTCCATATGGACTAAAGTTATCTGTGGATTGTTTCCATCACCTTTAGAGTCTGTACCAGGAAGAATTAAGCCTGCTTTAAGGTATGTATAAGGGGGGAACTTGCAGGTAAACCAAATGATAGTCCATTATTTTCCCTGGAGAAATAGTAGAAATATTTTTTTGTCAGTAACATCCCACTTGAGGATCTGGTAAAAACAAAATGATCACGGGTTTCCACAAAAAAAAAATACAAAGTAAAAAAATATTTGTGACATTACTTATATTTTCCTAGCTTTCTTAAATACCTCATTTCATTATTGTGTGTTTGTAGTGAAATTCAGTGAGTTCCAAGGTTTAACAAAAAAACACATGTGGCTCTGCTTTGGAGAAGAACATGAAGACAACTTCCCCTAAAAATGATGCAGTGGTCATAAAATGCATCATGCAAGGGAAAAAAATGCTGCTAACTCTCTAGAAAGTGTGATGATTTAACTGTGGCTGTAAAACCTTAAAGTATGTAACGGCAGGGGGCAGTTTACGTGGAGTCTGCCTCAGCACATGACACCATCAGCAGAGTCTCTGAGAATGAGGAAATCTGGTCTGAGACACGCAGGGTTCACGTGTGAACCTGACCGTCTTACCTGCAGGTCTGGAGGATGTGGGAACTTCCCGAGGTCATTTGGAATCCACAGAATCAATGGCGTGATCAAGTTTCAGAGAATCTAAAACATTTGGTTGGATTTTAGCAGATTCAATGCTGGAAGTATTGCAGGAAATTATGGCTTTAAGTTGAGAGTTTTGGAGTTGACGTTTTTATTTTGAACAATATAACTTTGCATTGTTAGCTGACAGTGGAGCAGATGACCTACACTTCCCATCTGTTAGGAAGGCCTGAAAAGATTCCTCATGATCCATGTTTTACTAAAATAAATATATTTTTTAACGTGTTCAACATACTAAGAAAATAAACAAAGGGTTTTAAAAAATGAAATGTAACATTCTGATTGTATTCAAGGAAAAAACATCATATATAGAATCAGATTTCTACTGGGAAATCCTTATTTTTTCTTCTATTGTTTCAGAGCAGTAGGAAACATTTTCTATTTATTTTTGGTTGTGACAAAGTTAGTTTTTGCTTCTGCTAGCGTGGGGGTTCTATTGAGTTTAACTGCTGTGACCTCCCACCACCACTAGGGGGCTTCACTCCCCGGGGTTCATGCACCAAATAAGGGTTCAATTCAGTTTTTTTACATGATGCTTTTTTTAAAGTTTTTATTTGCACTAGTTCTCTTATCTGTTAAGCGAATTTGTTCCATTATTGTTCTAACCAATAGCAAGTTTTTGTTTTTGAGAGTAACTTTGCTGTCTGCTAATTTTGTTTTCCAAAACTTTATTTTTTTTTCTCAAAAAACTATTTGACAAATGCAGATTTCATATGAGTTACCAATTAAGACATGCATTTCTATTGGTCTACAATGATATTAACAAATACATTTTCATGGTCACGAATGACTGTTTGTATTGGACTTAAATGGGAGAAAATTTGAAAAGAATGCAATGTGTAAAACTCAGTCTAAAAAGTTTACCGAAAATGAAAACTGAAAATAAAAAAAAATCTTAAAAATAAAACAGTTTCAATTTTGTAAATAAAATACAAAAAAAAGGAATTGGAAAAAAACATTCCTCACAAAAACATATTTTTTATTTAGGAAGTTTTTCAAAGTTTCATTTTATACTACAATGACGATGGAACTAAAAGTACTCCACCTTTAGCTGATGCTAAAAACCAGCAATTATTCAAACTGAAAATGTTTTTCTACTTTTTAGCTGGATCTAGAAGTGGCAACTTTTCCAGTTTTTGTCTTTTAGGTTTTCATTGGAATATTTGATTAGTCACATCTGAACGCCTCATGTTGTCATTTTGTTTTTTTTTTAACTTATGTCCCTAATCATTGCATGAACTGATTTAACACCTTCCTGCTTATTTCACAGATTGGAATTGTTGCTAATTTCTGAATGTTGATTTGGGCTGATGAGAATAAGAGAAACTGAAGAAATGTCAAGTTGTCTGTTTCAAACCAGAGGTTTCCCTTCAGAATGTTTTAGTGTTAAATTGTTCTATGTCAAATATTCCCACATCACAATGCTTCTGCTGCCATGCTTCACTGTGGAAATGATCTTCTCAGATATGCTGCTTTCTTCTGAGTGGTTCATGATGACACTTTAGTAGCGCTGTGAGCATGCTTTGCTTTTTAGTTTGCTGTTTTTTTAATGAAATTATTTTTAAAAATTACAAAAATCCATGGGTCTCTAGTTCACAAAAACTTTATTTATCAAGAAAATGTGCAGCCAGATCCAAATAGCCAAAGGCTGTCTGCATTCAGGACAGCTGCCTATGGTTCGTTTTCACTTAGGATAATGATCTACTGTTGAACCTAAGAATGATAAAAGAACATAAACTAGGAGTTCAAATTTGCCCTGTTCTTCATTGAAGCCTCTCCCATCTTACCTAAAAAAACACTACAGGTCTGAGCATGCACCAACCCATCAGCCCTAGGATTTAATAATGTGTGAATGAAAGGTTAGTTTCTCTCCAGTCTATTTTCTTTGTGATTTTAACATTTCTGCACATAAGTGGAAAGTTATTTTCAATTACATCTGTTTTCATTTAATGCCCTTTCGATGGCTTAAAACTCCTAATTGATATTTGATTTAATTTATTCTAACCTCTGTAAAACTGGGATATTTTTGCAGATGTTAGAAGCCTCTGGAAGAGATGTACATGTCTAACAAGATCATTAGAACGTTAAAATGCATATTACATGACTTCAACTGTTTAAGGACTCTTCCACAGAAAAACAGGTCAGAGACGCTTCACAGGAAATTGTACCTTTTCCAAACAACCAGCAGAGGGCACTAAATACACATTACAGATTTTAGAGATCTCCAGGTTCACTTTCTTTTAAACTTTCCTTCTAAACTGTAATATCTACATCCATACCTTTTATTCTGCCATGCTGCCTGATCTGGCAGAAGGTTGTCAGTACTATGAGCACCACTTCTCTCTATGGGGCTCAAACTTCCTGCCCTCTTCCTTATTAAGGTCAAAGTGCTTTGCTGATCAGGAACTTAGTGTTATGTTTACTACAGCTGCTTAGCTCTATCAGCAGCTCTGTCTTAAAAAAACAAAAGTGTTCATCTAATGTTGGTCTCTATGGACCTTTTCTGGAAACTTGACATTTACTATTTGTTTTCTGATGAGCTATCAATAGAGAAAATTGTTTAATTTCCAAATAGTTGTTTGTGAAAAGAGTAAACCAGGGTAAACTAAGGTATTTTGTATATTGTAAGCTGTCATGGTACCAACTAAATTAAACTCTGATGAAGATGCTATTGCTATATGAAGTGATTTTTTTCCATTGTTGTTGTAAGCAAAGAACATGTTTTGTTGATGGAAACGAAATATATATATATATATTTAATTCAAAAATGAAATATTGAAAGATTTCTTGTTAAAAAAAACATTTTGAGATACAATTCTTTGTTGTTTTTTGTAGATTTTATTTTTCAAACATTTTTAGATTCTTTTTAAGTGTTTTACTTTTTCAAATTTCTCTTTGTCAGATTAAGTTTTAAGAAGTGAATTCTTTTTGAACTGCATTTTACAGATCACATTTGCTTCACTTCAAGCCCAATAAAAATGTTAATGTCCAGCAGACCAATAAAAATACATCTGCCCTCCTCACTCCAGAGGAAAGGAAGAGAATTTGTTCCGTAAATTTGAAAAAGAATGTTATTTGTTAAATCTTAAGTGTTTTCCACTGGCCTCCATACTTATCAGATCTTAAAAAAATTGAAAAATATAAAATCAGTACAAAAAAAATGACAATTGAAGAAAGACACTATTAAAGAAGAATAAAGAAGAATAAGAATTTTGGTGTTAAGTTTAGACTTTGAGCAGGCCACTCCAAAACCTTGAAAGGTTCCATTTTTGGAGCCAGTGGAAGATGATTGTTTTCCAACCAAATAATCAGAATAAACTGAAGGTCATTAACTGATGTTTCCTTCTGATTTAAGAAGTAAATAAAATAAACTATCAGACTACCTGGTTTAAATGTCAGCCTGATCTTTGAAGGAAATGTTTTAGCTTCACATCATATATATTGTGACACAAACCTTCCAGAAGGATCCACTTTAATCTCTTCAATCCACAGAATATAATCCAAAACGATCTTAAAAATGTTTTTGGACTTTGTTTTATTCTAGGTTGGCGCTGGTTTTGGCTGTAGAATGCTCCTTTGGATGCAGTTTTCACCACAGTCTGGATCTGATTGAATCAAGAACTCTGCGGTGCTTTAGATGTTGTTCTCAGTGTTTGGAGGAATCTAGGTCATTTACGATTAACCTTTTATTATTTATGGGTACTTAAAACGGTGGATCAATGTTGATGCAATGCTTAAAAAAATAGAAAAATGGAACTAATCCTTTCTCCATGTGGTCTGGAGCTATGCCGTTACATTTTTTTTTATAAAGAAGTGTTTGAACATTTATTGGACAACTCAAATGCAAAAACATGTACAGAAAACTCAAATCAGAGCTCAGACATGGCTCGAGAGGAGATCTAGTTGGAGCGTTTTTGTTTTTCATTTTAGTTCCAAAATGTTTACATTTTTGCCAATTATCAGCTCTGTGGGTTGTTCTTTCAGCAAATTGCATGTTTCATAGTATGTATCCTTCAGTTAATGATTATTCAATCACTAGATTAGTTAACTGTTAGTTAATTATTTTTAAAAAATTATTAAACATGATTAATCCAAATTACTTCAGCCCTAAAGTTTTTATTCATAATTTCAAAAGTAAAAACAAATAAACAAATAAACTCATTAAAAAAAATCCCCCCAGGGTCACTCTGGATGATATAACATTTTTTTAAAATAATTTACTTTTTGATCCAGTCTATTGGTGCTAAAAGTTCTCTAAGGTTCCATGTAGGTTTTACAATAAATTGATTTTTGGTGTGGAATAAGGAGATATTAAAGTTCATGACTAATTTGTCTGGTTATTAGATAAAGTACTGCAATGGACTTCATGCTTTTTTAACTACTTGCAACCAAAAAAAGTCTAAAATAGAAATACTACCAAATAGAAATTCTACCAGAACCATTATATCAAGGGGCCACATTTACGATGATGGGGGGCCTTATGAAGTTTAAGTGATAGATTCAACCTGGAAGATTCTCATCAGCCTCACCTGGAACACCTGATGACTTCTCTCGCTCAAGCCTCAGCTAATCAGACTGAGACCACACCTCCTTTGAAGCCAATTATCTTTTAGGGTCCTCTTCATTTAGCTTCTGGCATCGCCTCCCTCCAGCACACCAGCAAACTTTCACCCACCTCCACCCCCACCCCTCCCTCACTCCCTGACTCTCAGTCCCACTCCCCTCTGACTTACTACACCACAAGTGTGAGGAAGACTACTCTAATCCTTTTCCTATAGGTCACTCAGCCAAGCGAATCCTGATTCAAAGCATCAAAGTCTTCTGCCGGGGCCCAAGCGCCAAAGAACTTATTTTATTCATGTCAATAAAACGTTTCTAATTTCAGCTGTTCTCTATGAGTCTCTCCAGATTGAAATGGCTACAACTGGTAGATCAATTGTTAGCTGCACAGAAGTGTTATCCTCATAAAAATGTTTATTTTCAGAAGATTCAGTTTTCAAATCAAATCTGGTCACACGCTTAGAGTCCTTCTCTTGCTGAAGGGGAACCGTCTCATTAGCTTTTTATTTTAAGAGGGATTTTGATTTACCTCCAGTCAACTTTAGCCAGCTTCCTTGTTCCAGCACAAAAGAAAGCACTGCATAGCATGATGCTGCCGCTACCTTGTGTTAATGTAAAGAGGGTTTTTTTGGGGTGACATGAAGAGTTTCTGACAAACAACCTTTTGCATGTTTGACATAAGGATCAGTTTCTGACCACATATATATGTTCCCTGTATGACTTTTGCCAAAACTGTAAACAGGATTTCAAACCACCTTCTTTTAACAATGACTTAGTTCTTACCGCCTCTCTATACAGTTAAGACTACATATTTTCATGTTAACAGATTGTCCCACCTGAGCTGTGGATCTCTGCCGATCCCCCAGAGCTGCCATTTCTCAGATTCAAGCTGTCCTTTCCTGGCCTGAATTGATACCCATGTCTGTAGGTGTAGTTATGCCATAAACTTTGCTTCTGGGTGGAATTAGTGTTTAAAGCTCAGGATAATGTTTTATAAAACCTCTTCTTTCTGCTCCTTATTCGCCGACATTAACGAAGGTTTACTTCAGTCAAAGATGTGGTGACCTCTGAAAGTAGCTGGTGTTTCACATTTACAGGTGAAGACAATATTTTTTATTCTATTTCATAGAACAGAAAGACAAAAGGAAACAACCAACAAAGAAGGGCATCACTTCCTTCTTTAATAATTAATTGATCTATAGAGCTAAAGTTCCACCCTGGAGCTGCAGGTTGCAGAACCCTGATCTAGACAATAACTGTTATTCTATGCCTGGGTGGTTGTAGGGGCCAGTAGGAGCCAGTGCCCCTGTAGAACTGATCCTGTTATGGCCCTCCTTGGACCATTTTAATATTTCCAGTTTAAAATTAGAAATTACACATGGCTTTAAATTTTGGTTGAATTAAAATAGGCTCACGGTTTATCTGTCAGATCAGGGGACTGTAACCTGGACTTGTGATCCTTAAATATGCTAAACGAGTTGCTCTTGACCTGTTTTGTTGTGTTTGTAAAATCTCTGTGCACTCCATGAAAAATACACAGATAAATTTAGAACTATCTAGAACTGCTGCTGATCATACAGTATTTCAGTTTAGGTAGAAAGAATGGTGATAACTTAGAGCAGATGGACCATGTAGTTATTTTCTGTACCAGCAAACATTATCATAAGGAAGTGAATGATGTCTTTAATACAGGGGCTATGGGGGACTGGCCCCATTGGCCCCTGTGTAGAACCGACCATGTTGGTTAGTCGTGAGTTTCACTAAGGGTCTAAATAAACCTGCACTTCCTAAATATTAAAGAAAAACAATAAAACAATATTTGTTGTATTTTTTAGGTTACCTCCCGATATTTTATTGAGGCTTTTTTTTCAAAATGTTAAATAGTTTAAGGCGTTTGAAAAAAAATATTCAATGAGATAATAAACGGGTCCTTGATTGATAAAAGCTCACTGATGTAACCCAGCTGTCAGTCAGATCCAGCTGCCACGGGTGGGTACGGAACCACGAAAGCCAGACTGGGGCGCGTGGTGCGCGCCTCTCGGTGACGCGCCCTCTGGTTCCCGGTCCTGTACCGGAGGCGGCGGCAGCTGCGGCGGCTCGGTGTCTCCTCGCTGAGGCGCAGAAGGAAGCCAGAGAGAAAGGAGACAGACAGAGGGTCGGTGTCCAGCTCCACCAGCAGCGCTTTACGGATTAACTGCATCTTCTGGAGCTCCTGTCGGGATCGGAGCCGGTAGGTAGACGGGTTTCTCCTCCATCTCTCCCTCTCCCTGCTCTGATTTGTGTGTTTTTATTCTCCTCCTGGTCGGTGACACGCTGCTGTCAGAGCAGCTTTACTGGAGAGTCAACAGCAGAGCCCAGTTATGCACCAGGAAAACCTGAAGTGAGGATGAAAAAGCTCGGAAATGGAAATTTAGTTCTTCTACTAATAAATAAAAAACGTGTTTTTTTATTTAATTAAAGCAATAAGAGGTGTTCATCTCTGATGCAGCGGCCGCTCGATATTCTGCACACAGAGCAGAGATGCCAAACAATAAAGCTCACAGTTCAGGGATAGTAAACTGATTTCTGTTCCAAAGTGCCACTTCTCATTTTAAAGCACAAAACTATTAAAAAATCATAGATAAATTCAAATTAAAGTGACCAAACTGTCACAGTGGGACATCCTTTCTATCACTTAATATCTCCTATTTATAGATAACAGTGAAAAATCCTGTAGATAATATAAGGTAGGTGATTTGGATAAAAGCCCTGGTCATTGATTCACTTTGCACCTGCAGGACTGCAGGTCTCAAAGCTTCTTTTGTCAAATTCTTCCGCCGTGGGAGCAGAAAAGCAAGCAGGGAGGAGGCGTTTGGTGTAGGGGAGATCAGCTGTGGTGGAGTGGAGGATGCCCTTGCTGTGGAGTCACCTTGACGACCCCTCAGCATCACAGGGCTGGCTTTGTCATGCTTCTGCTGGTGTTATTCACCTGCCATCACATGCTGTGCATTAATGCCAGTAGATTTATTTGAGCAAAAAAGCTAGAGAAAGTTTGCTTGAAGTAGTATAAGAAACCTGTTTTATCCCCTTTATGAAAATAATAGAAACACAAGCAAATAAACAGTGTAATAAATGTGCAGCATGCTTATAGAGGCGACAAATAAAGACAGTCAAATTGGCTGTGAAGCATAAGTACCTTTTTAAATTTCATTGCAAAATGTTTCAGGCTAAGCAGATCAGCTTCTTTGCTCATAAACACCAGGATCCTGGAAACGCGTCACCAGGGCGACATCCTCAGCACCACAGAGAGGAGCAACGTCTGGCAGCAGCTTCAGGGAATGTCAATAACAAAGTCTTCCTTTAATCTGACAGAAAAGGAGCTCAGAAACTGAACAAGATGGACCTCAGAGCTCATTTTATTACCCAAATCTATTATGGTAATAAAAGAGGCTTACTTCCTGTTTGGTACAAATACGTATTTCATTTAAGTCTGTTAAGTCTCTGAGAATCTCAGAGTGTTGTGAAAATCAGCAAATGCCAAAAAAATCTGGTTCAGACACCAGATGAAGAGCTGCCCTTTAACACAGTGGGCACACAGATAAGGGCTTTTGGTCACCAGGTTTGGGTGACGCAGTGTGTGCAAGATCCAGGGTAATGGCCCAATGATAGGCAGTGGTCTTATTTCATAGCATATTAATGTTTTTCTGTTGTTCAAATTTGCATTTATTCTTGAAATAGCTTTTTGGTCTAGAGATGTTAAGCTATGGGCAGCATGGTAACTTGGGGTTCATTCAGAGCGTCAAGGTTCTGGACTCAGATTCTGTTCAGAGCCTTTCTGGGTAGAGTTTGCATTAGGGGTGCACCGATTGTAGGTTTCTGGCCGATCACTGATTCACGATCTTTCAAAAGCCTGACATGCCGATTCTGATGTTGATCAATACTGATTTTTTTTAACAATCGACAATTGTTATAAGATGTCTAAACCTCTTAAATATTTAAATCTTATCGAAATGAAAGACAGTCAGTCCAGTGATAGCAGTATTGCATTTTTTAGTTTTTGTCAAATAGGATGAAGCATAAATCAAACATACTATTATTACTTATTTTGTAGTGTTGGGTTTTAGAAATCAATGTTAGGTACAACATCCCTACAGGCATCTTTGTGTTTGTTGCAACTTGTCTTTTAAAACAGCTACAGTGATAAAAGCAGTATACAATGTTTCATTTCTTGTCATAGCATTCGTACAGTTTAAAGGTCTTTTAGGTGCAAGATACAATTCTGAAGAAAGCAGAGGATTAACCGCATCTTATGGAGCAATTTTATTTCCGAGCTCATACCTTTTTAAATGGTCACATAGGGGCTCTTGCTTGTAAGATGGACAGCAAGGGGTGAAACAGGTTTTAATTAACTAAACCAATATCAGTATTAGTTTACATTTATACATAAGGTAATTCTTGTTCAAAGGGGCTGTTAGCTTGTAAAAATTTGCAGTTGTGTTAAGCAGCAGAGTCCAGGCTAGTGAGCAGTCTGTAGCCGAGCTACATCAGCTCCCATTTACTTTACATCGACAAGATAATAGCAGAAAATATTTGACAAGAAGATATTTCACTTAATAACAATATTTACATAAACACTTCCCTCAGATTTGGTATTTATTCACTGTTAGCTTTATTCTTCCACCACTGATTCCATCGGTTGAGAAACTTACAGCCATTTTAGCTGAAAATGAGATGTATTTATTTTCCTACATGGTTTTTATTGAATGACAGACAAACTGTTGTCAGGCTCATATGAATAAATTCAAACTGAGTAACTGTGAAGCTTCTCATCTGTTTTGCAAACTCTGAGCACTTATAAGATGGAAGTTGAATAAGTTGAAAAATAACTATTATCTTTGCAAACATTACTTTGACACATCAATGTAAATCTTTTTTGTTTTATCTATTTTCAATATAATCAGATTAAATTTTTTTGTTTATAGTTTTTGTTATTATCATGAAACAGTGTTTATATTTTGTTATTTTCAGGTTACCTGACTATTAGAATCTGTTATCGGCTGAAACCTGAAAAGCATAATAACCCGAAGCTTGCAGCAGAAGAGAACTGCTAAGATTGGATTTTCTTATTTTACTTAAATCATCTTGAAAAAGGTGAAGAAGAAGAGTTTTCTGTACCTATTAAAGAGGCCTGCGAAATGACGTGGAAATGAAGAGTTTGAACACAAAGCAAAGTGAAAGCTGCAGAAACAAGCACCGTTAAACTGCAGTGACCTTTGGGTTCTGCAGCTCATGTTTCTGAACCGGTCCTTTAATTGAACCTGTGTGTTTGCTTTGGGTCCAGCATGGCCGCCTGTCGTCTCGTTACTAAGAGTTGTTTCTGCTGCTGAACAACAGCGTCAGTATCCAGAGTCAGAGTCGGTGTTGGGTGACTCGGACTGTTCTGCTCTTTGTGAATGAGTGACGTTACAGCGATGATTCCCGGGAGGCCATGGGGATACAGACACCACTCATCATCATCAACAAACAGCGTCTCTATTGTCTGCAGGCAAACAGCCGGTGTTACATCATGAGCTGACATGACGGCCGAATATCAGCCCCTGAGTCAGTGTAGCAGAATCTGACACCAGCGGCGGCGGTTCGGTCTGCTTCTTTTGACCGTGCTGGACTGAGGACAGCAGCGGCCTCGTAGTTTTTTCTTTCAGAGATTTGGATTGCTTGAATAATCTAAGATCCAGAACTGGACGAGTTTTAATAGCTGTTACTAAGAACACAGACACAAGAAGACTGGAGAAAAAAAGGCCTCATCCTTCTCCTGCGGTGTTTCTATGTTCTGCATCTCATTACACCGTGTGGTAAATAGCAGCCTGTTGGCTTCTGTAATGCGATTATCCATCCTCTTCGTGTCTTTTGCGAATTCTGCCACACCACCTCACAAACGTTAATTGACCCCACGCTGCAGAGCTCAATGGGGACGGCTGTCACTAATTGCGGTGGCATTTTCAGATACGGTGGAAGCATTAGGCAGTGTTCCACCGCTGGAAGAATTGCCCACAAGAGATGCCTCCAACAGCATTTTTTTGTGTGCTAGGAATCATTTTTCTCTCTCTGTGTGTGTTTGTGAGTCCCTGGTTCACAAACGGTGTGGTGACACAATCCTGGCAGCCGCCTCACGCTGTGGAGAGGAAAGAGCAAATAAAGGCCTGCATTCATGAGGCCATCTTAGCTCAAGTTCTTGCTAGTTTGGATGTTTTTACTCCGGTACCAACACATTTATTTGTGGTAAGTTTTATTCTTTTATGCTGACCTGTTTCTTTGACCTGCTGTTTCAATAACAGTAAAGGCTTTGATGCCAACAGAAAAGGTCACATTTAAGGATCTGTTGTAATGTCTGAAGATAAGTTAAGATTGTTAGCACTGGGGGTACCTAGAAACCACATGGTGTGCACATTAAGGAAAACCTCTCAGGTAGAAAGGCTGAGGCTTTGAGTCTGCAAAGATTTTTAGACATATTTGCAACTATACATTTAAAATTAGATCTGTTTTTTTTTTTTGTTAACTTTGCTTTTTTTATGAAGTTGTAATTAGGGGACTGATCATAAGATCTCCAGATGAAGGTATTTCAAATCTCATTAGCAGAAAAGTCGTAAAAGTCATAAGAAGACAAATAGGAATACTTCAAACTAAAAGCTTCATCCATGGATTCTAAAGAGCAGATGATAAAATATTTCAACTGTTTTGCCATATAAAAGGGAGATGCAATGCTTCTAAATCAGCTCAGGCAGATATATGCTGGTACTTGGTCCTGTGTGTTGTACAAGGTATGATATATATGGTATGGCACAGCGAAAAAAAACATTAATTATTAACTGAAGAAAACATAGTAAAAAAGAGACATGACCATGCCTAGGTCTGCATCGTATAACGTCTCTTTTGTTCTCTGTCTGTATTTAAAAGGCAGGAAGGGGAAAAAAAAGTTACGTTTTAAAGAAGAGTAAAACCTGCAATAAAACCATACTGACTAGGAGGCATGGTGGTGGCAGCATTATGCTTTTGGGGTTAAAAGTTACAAGGCAGAGTGCTGGTGGGCAGTATTTGTACAGGATGACAGTGAGTCTATGCGGGATGAACCTAAAGGCGAACCATGGTGAGGTAGAGGAGGCAGGTATTGTCAGGTGAAGATGGTCACAACAGAAGAACCAAAAGGTGCTTTAATAAAGTATCAAACTAAGGGTTCCCATATTTATGAAACCAGCTCGTTTGAACTTTTAATGAAATATTTTTCAGCAACAGATTCAGCCTTCTTCTAGAAATCATCTTTACACTTCACAAAAACCTGCCACCTTAACAGGGTGTTAACAGATACTGAACTTCAGTTTTCTAGTTTGGTAAAAAAATCAGTAGATGAGATAACTGGGGAGCATTTTTCACCGTGTTATTGTAGAAAGTTCCTTTTTACCAGCTATTATTCCTTTCATCTGGGATCTGTGGTTCTTAGATCGACTCCATGGAAGTTGATCACAGTCCTGGCAACCTGGTAAAGATCGTTTTAATGTTGTATGTTGAGGAAATAAAGTAGCAACAATCTTTTCTGTAAGTGAGCCTGCAGTAACTGACCTCTGGCTTTCAAAAGTGTGGTTTAATAGTTTGTATGGTTACGCCACCAGTGACACAAGAATGACATCACATACAAATCTCGTTCTTTACAAGATGGAAACAGATTAGCGAGGAAGTACCTTCCATGCTACATGCTAGCGCTAAACCAGTCATGGCTCAGTAGGATTCATTTGTTTTTTCTCTAATGTATTCATCACTACTTAATCTAATTGGTCGGTGTTGTTTGAATATAAGTTTGGCTTCCGATATCTGGCATCAGTCTAAGCTGTGCTGTTCAAACCTCGTCTAGTTATGGTGTCTAAAATGACTGTTCAAAGCTGAGATCACAAACGCTTCCTTGTGTGACTTTTTTAAGCTTTTACAGCAGATAAAAAAACATCTGTTATTACTTGATCATCTAAAAAATTTGCAGATCTGTTATAAATAAAATCCTGTGTTGTTGTTTTGTAGTGATCCTTTAAATACATTACATGCAATGATGCATTCTGAATAAAAACAGTGCTGGCCTCAGATCAGTTTTACCTCCCATGTAATATTTAGAGCGAGGATATTGTTACAAGAGAACCAAACGTGGTATTTATTTCTTACATATTTCTAATCCTCTCTTGGGAATAAATTGCATAAATATTTGCTTTTTTTTCTGGTGGGTTAAATTGTCTGAACCAAAAGGATGCAATAAATCTTGTTTGCTGCCTGTCTTCAAGGTTTACCTGATGGTTAAGGTCAGAGCAAGGATATTTGTTAGAGATGTGAGAGAGAGGAGACACCAGCTGGGTATTGATCTAAAGCTGCAGCATTCAGACTGACTTCTGGCTCTGAACCCATCTTTTCCCCTCCATCTCTCCTCACAGCTGGTTCTTATTGGCTGTCATTGAAATCCGACTCAGAGAATCACAACCAGCCCAATGTGAGCAGCAGGACAGCGTCTAGGCTGAACACACACACACACACACACACACACACCCACACATACAGACACAAATGGATGCACTTCTTAGATTGCAGAAAGATATTTTCAAGCTGCACTGCAGAGGTCTTCTACAACAGATTGCATAAGCTGGTGTTTCACTAAGAAAATGTTCCTTTCATTAAAAAAAAAAAACAGTTATGGACATGTTTAAATGGATATATTTTATTTTTTATAAAACAGGATGGGAAATATTAGGATTATAAGTGATCATAAAGTCCAGAACGGTCCATGAAATTCATGTATCACTTAAAGCTTTACCAGCTACGTTGTCTTTCGTTAAACTAATTGTCTTAGGAAAGTTTTAGGGTCTCAATTAAAGGGATTTATTTCTAATAAACATAAGTATGTATTTATAATAAACAAGATGAATATAGATATAAAGCGTTTTAGTTACAAACCAAGATGTAATGAAATTAGTTTTAAAACATAATGTTTAAGTAATTCATTGTCTTATTAATGAAGCTTTAATGGAAAGAATATTGACAATGAGACTAAATATCTCCATCAGTTATTAATAGATCTTTCCATCCATCTTCTACTGCTTCTCCATCAGGGTCATGGGTGGCTGGTGCCTATCACTAGTGATCTATGGGCAGGAGGTGGGTTATGCTGTGGTTAAGATGCAACGATCCAGTTCACTTTACATCAGACGATTATTTCTTTTTGCTGCTTATTTGTTATTAAAAGATATAAAGTACATTTATTTGTTGAGTTTGACATTTAATACTAGCATTTCTCAGACTATTTTTTTTAAATAAAGTGTCAGTTTTTTGAGGGTTGTTTTTAATTTTGCATTAACTTCATTGTTAATAACCAGTATTTCACACATCACATCATCGACTGTAGAGACCATTCTTTGTGTCCTTCTTCAAATTTTATATGCAAAATCTTTAGTTACGAATTCAGAATCAGATGCATTTACATGTTATCTAACTTTTATTTTGGTGAGTATGTGTGTGTCCAGGAGTTGTTCCTTTTAAGGACAGGTGGAGTCTTTTGTTTTGGTAGAAGTTGGTCTGGGTCTAGACCCAAACACCTTTTTGATTGTGTCCTTTAGATATGGATGTTAAAAACACTGATCTGTGTCAATAAATTTCCCTTTTGGAATTAATAAAGTATTTTTGAATTGAATTGAATTTGAATTGAATATTAAGCCCTGAAACCTTCTTCCACCTCATGCACCAAAGACCTTCCATGAAGTTTGGACATTTCATTATTTTACCACTTGTGGACATATGTGAATCTAAAGCTAAGATCTATTTAAGTCGGTCTTTCTACCTGCATAGTTGTTTAAATCCTAAAGATCTAGTCCAGTCACTGTTTCTTTGACCATCAATGAATTCTTCATTTGAAATTGCGCTGCATTGAAAGTGGCTCTGAAATACCAAACAATGAATGAACGAATAAATGGTGCCAATTCATAGCACATTCCCCTTTGTGGGATTTTCTCCTCCTGGATGAGTATGTGGTCAGTTGAAATTTGCTTGCATTGGATCATTGACTCTGCAGCAATCCCTCACAACAACAGTGCAGAGAAGAAAAACTCCCCTTTAACAGGTAGAACCCTCCAGCTCCTTTATTAGACTAATGTATATATTCCCTCCAGCATGTTCCACATCTACATCGGTCTGGCTCAACCCCCCAATGGAGATTAGCAGGAAGTTTATCTGAACCTTCTTTGATGACTTCTTTCGATGCGTAGGAAAACCAACTTTACCTACTGGATGATGCAACTTCTTAACATCTCCCTCTGGTTCAGTTTTGCCAACTTATGGAGGAAGCTTGGTTCTGTGTTCTTCTTTCAGACATGATCTAAATCTCTGGACTGTGAAGGGTTGGAATCTAGTTAGACCAGCAAACACAGATCTGTTTGTCCAACTAGGATACTTGAAGTCTTCTGTTTGAACCGTAGACTATAGACTGGGGGAGCACATTTTCTAATCCCAGAAGGAAGTGTCTCTTTAAAAAGAGGTGATAAGTTGTTTTTTAAACTGCTAGAGACTAAGGTTTGCTCACCTGACTCTTCTCATGACTTCTGTTTGAGAATTCCTCCAAATTGCTCTGATTTCCTTCTTCTACAATCGGGACTTTTGACTTTACCCACAGTCCCACTTTATTAATGAAAACTATCCCTTTAATGGTATAGCGCAGTAGTGTAGCAGCAAACGCAGAGGAAAAAAATTGTTTAAGTAATGAGTGCAGTTCCTCCCTGGGGTGTTTGGATATCAGCAGAGTGTGGCTGGAGGAGAGGCAGACATGTTAGCGGCATTAACCTCAGTTAATGCTCCTTCCTCCTTCCTCTTCCTCACTTTAATGGTGACTAAGTCATTACTGTCACTCAAACCACAAAGCTGCCTGAGCTTTTAGACTCGCTCTGCAGCTCTTCACATATTTGTATGGATATGGACTTTTACAACCCATTTGTTCGTTAGTGTTTTAGCTTGTCAAACAGTGAATCACTTCCTCTGTGAGACACTTAAAAATTATACCTGTTGAGCTCTTTTTTCCCCCCCTAAATCTCAAAGAACATCCATCAGTGTTGATGTTCCTTTTAGCTCTTAGTCAAACAGTGTATTATTTTCAACACTTTCCTTTAAAAATATAAAAAAACTCAAATTTATGTTAAGTTTTCACTTATTTAAAATTGACTGAACATTTGAAGCACATCTGCATAGTGTTGTTATTGTCCTGTGATTGGCTGCTGACATGTACCTGCCCCTTGCTCTGTGACGGCTATTGGAGTATGGATAACCAGACATTAGATGGATTGAGGCTTTTATTGTGTACCAACATTAAGAGTTTAACAAACATTTGCAGAACACTTTGTTCTTTATCTAACTCTGGATGTCACTGAAACATTTCGACATTCTCAAACCCTCAGCCTGCTTTTAATGTCAAAGATCATCTCTCTGCAATCAGCAATTTACCTTCCATGACACCTTTTTAAATCTTTGCTTTCTCTAAAAAAAACCCCAGTATACATTTTTCTAGAGGAAATAGCAAACGATCAGGACTTAAAGAGTTCTTTGGACAAAGATACACGAAACATGATTAATTTGCACCAGACCAGAGGACATGTATGTAATACATTAGTTACTAGATCTGAGTTTAGATTCAAAATTCAAGAAACTATTTCATTCCTATTCCCAAGATTTAGAATTGATTCTTTTTAATTTGGTTATATACCGTATTTATAGGTGCTGCTAAACATATTTTAGTTGTACATTGAGTTACATGACCGTGTAGTTATGAACATGTTGATGCTAGTATATTATATTACAGTAAGATTCAACAGCAAATTGATAAATTATGGGTAATTAATGGTGGCTATAAGGAAAAAATGTTTTTTTTTTAATTGATCTTTGTTTAATTTTATCGATCTTTATGAATTTATATTAGTCCATGTAGAATGTGAAAGTTTTCTTTAACAGATAAGCTAGATGGGATCAGATCTCCCAGTTAAAGATCATATTCAAAGGTGGTTCTTTTCAGCAGGAGCTGCAGCAAGTAGTTGATTAGTAGATGATTAATCAGGTTTCCTGGTGCCTGTTTTGATGGGAAAAATGTGCAAATTACTTGACTGAACTGTCATTTGGAGTTTGGCCCGTTTTCTGCTCGTTGATCAGTCAACAGCCTGCATTATTTCAGCCTTACACACAGGAGCAACTCTCTGCACGAATGCACATCAAAGGAAGCTCGACCAACAGTGGGATGGAGGAAGCAGCCGGAGGGGCGAAGAGCTGCAGTGACAGAAGTGCTGTCTGATTCACACAATGGTGCATGTGTGTGGGTGTGGGTGTGAGTGTGAGTGTGTGTGTGGTCCTTTTTACTGGCTACACTTCAAGTAAATCTGATTTGTGCTGAAAGCTGCAGAGGAGTTCAGGAGGAAATGGGATTTAACTTCCTGTCTGTCTGAGGCAGCAACTAACACACAGTTTTATAATTAATGAATCTGTCCACTTGGGGATGAATTTCTGACTTTAACTCTTTTATAGATTGAGAGGTTTAAATGAAAACAACTTGTCTCCATTATTTATTCATATGTTAACATGTCAGAACATGTTCTAAGCTATATAGACCATATGTGATATTATTACTGTCCCACCCTTATTTGTCATGGATAAACACAAGTTATCTATATTTCTTTTGGTTTTGCTTTACAGCAAACCTGTGAAATAAAATAACTAACAGAACAGTCTTATAGCACAAAGTAGGCTTATAGATTGCAAAAGCAACACATTATGGCCCCACCAAAAGAAACTTAAGAATACAGTCCTGCTCACCATTATTGGCACCCATGAACTTTAAGTACATATAGTGGAATATTTTCTGAAGGAAATTCATCAAGTGA
>JAUZNJ010031688.1:0-14092 GCA_034780135.1 Jordanella pulchra | reverse complement strand
GAGCTTGTCTGTCTGTCTGTCTGTCTGTCTGTCTGTCTGTCTGTCTGTCTGTCTGTCTGTCTGTCTGTCTGTCTGTCACACAATCACACATCAATCAATCAGAGAAGCTCAGCTTTGTTCTCCAGCTGAAATCAGTCTGTGTCCTGGAAACCAAACAGATTTAGTTTATTAATAAAAATAAAGGCAAGCCACTCTACTCATTGCATCTGCCAGTGTTACAACTGGGTCTCTCCTTTCAACTCGTGTCCACGCTTTGCTCAGAAATGTGTCTACAGCGTACAAGCTTCCAATTTGAAACGAAATGAGTTTGGTCTGGACCCACCTTAACTCTAGAAGAATCTAGTAGAATCTGAACGAGGACACCAGATTTAATTGATTTAAAGCTTTAAACCAGTCATGGATGGCTGTTAATTATCATCTATTTTATTATGTACTTTAGAACAAAGATTAAACTCTTAGCTGTAGAATCAAACTATAAGATTATTCATTGTACTTTTGTAAAAACCTATATCCATTAATGTTAATCTTAAATCTAAATGTTAAACAATTATAATTAGTTATGTGCTTATTCACAGTAAAAACATTTCAAAATTTAAATGAAAGCGTTTCTATAATAACCCTGAGGGGCTCTAAGCAGTGGCGTAGTTTTCTAATGTAGTAGAAAAGGTCACAACTTTAATTATATCCTCTAAAAGTGGAAAAAATGTTTAAAAAAAGTATGTTTATGATGAAACTTGGATTCTGCTTTCATCTGTCTGTTCTTGTGTTGCTGAGTTGTAGCTGATAATTTGCTGTTTTCCCAGGTTTTAACAGATGTTTTAATTCCTGCCACTATGCAGGAAATGCCTGAGAGGTAAGTTTCACAAACTTCACCTCATAAAGTCAGAAGGGTTCTTATTTTTCTAGACTTTTATATCCTCTTCAGAGGTAATTGTGACATTAAGTGTTGTTTGTCAGTCTATTGGCAGATATCAGAAACTTTGCCAAACATTGGGAACACTGGTTGGCCTCGTCTCTGGAAAACCTCCCAGAATGCCTTGCAGCCAAGAAGCTCCCCATAGCGCGTCGCTTTGTTTCCTCTCTGAAGAGACAGACGTCGTTCTTACACCTGGCACAGGTACAGCAGCGTTAGAAACCGGTGTAATGCCTGAAAACTGACCTTGTAATGATCCGTTTCCTCCCTTCTTGGTCCCAGATAGCCCGCCCGGCCCTTTTTGACCAGGCTATAGTGACCAGCATGGTTCTGGACATTGACACCGTGGATCTCAGTAGCATCAACTCCCAACCACTGCTCAGTGTGTCGGCAGCTGGAGACCAGGACTCCGATATTTACTCTGAGTGTAAGACCCACGACCTGGGAGGTCCTGTTTACTGTCTCAGTTAAATTGGCATAAATGGCAAGAACCCAACATGTTTTTGTCTCTGGTAAAAATCCAAACCCTTATTTATCAAAGCCACCAGATTTCAAATTAATTAATTTATTTCGAAAGACATTTTAGGACACACTGCACTGAAAGATTCAGACTGGAAAATTAATTTTCATTTATTGTAAATCTAAAGAGAAATGCTTTATTTTGAGGGAACCAGTTAGGTTTTACATAAAAAATGTAAATAACTGAAAAGAACTTATAAATAAGTTTAAAAGATATGTAGAAATAGCATCAAATAAATAAGCAGAAGACTCAAAGAAAGAATAAGTAAATGCATGACTGAATATATATCGATATCTTTTCATCAATAAACAGATTAGAGGCTTAAGATATTAATGGATTGATTACTAGATTAATAAATTACATATAAAAAATATATAATTAAAAATAAAAATTAATGGCATGACTGACTAACATATATGTAAATAAACAGATGGAAAAAATGGTTACAAATATCAAAAAATTACTAAAGAATATATAAAATAATAAAATAATTAACACTCAATTAATAAATAAATAATAACAATGTTTTCTGTCCAAAATAAATATGGTAATACAAGGAATACGACAATAGAGTAAATGAAAAATGAACTTAGTTAGGCTGTAACACATTTTTCCACATCTGATTTTCTTCCTGTTTATTTTAGAAAATACCTGATAATGACATTAAAAGATAAAGCCAAAGACATAAAATAATAAAAAGCAGGTCAGGCTCTGGTTGTTTTCATCTTAAATATATGAAACTTGATTTTATGTTTGTCCTGAAAGAAGAAAATGAATCCCAATTTGTTAAAAACCTTTTTTCTGTCTCTTGATAGGATTTATTTGCCCCTTGGAAAAATTTTTCTGGTTTTTTTTAAATTTAAATTAAACACTATATCACTTACATAATTCGAAAGTTTAATTCTAAATTTACTCTAACCTACCCAAATCTATCTAGAAATTACCTATTTATTAAGGTGGTGGTGGAATTGACAAACAAGTATAATTTTTATTGATGCATTTTTCTTGTTCTTGTCTTTACTCAGATGATTCAATCAGTGTCTTTCAAGAACTGAAGGAACTGCTGAGAAAAAATGCCACTGTTGAATCGTTCATAGAGTGGCTGGATTCAGTGGTTGAGCACAAAGTCATCAAGGTAGGAGTTCACTTACCCATCCTTGTATTCACACATAAAAACTACAAATCAGCTCTTTTACCTTTGCTTTTTCTTGACGTTGTGTGTTAAACAGCCTGGCAAGCAGTGCGGTCGATCTGTGAAGAAGAGAGCTCAGGATTTCCTCCTCAGGTGGAGCTTCTTTGGTGCACGGGTCATGCACAACCTAACGCTCAACAATGCCTCCAGCTTTGGTAGGGGACGACAAAAACAAAGGCATCTATGAAAGCGGTGTCAGCTTCAGATCTGATGCTTTAAAGAAAATATTGAGTGAAATCAGCCTGTTTAACAGCTGTTAAACCTCCGAAAATTACTGATCAACCTAATTTCTAGTTTAACGCTGGTCTGACCAATGGTGCTGCTGATCAGAAAAGAGCAGTAAAGCTTTGAAGGAGAGGGAGAGAAGGGGGGCAAATTAGGTCATAAATTAAAAAAATTACCTATTTTCCAGAGGAAATTTGTCCAGCAGCATCCAAACCCTCCGAATGCATCCATGATCCAAGGGCAATCTGTTTGTTTAAATGTTTTTTAAAGCTTCATGCATGGCTTTGAATAAAAGCTTCATATTCTTTAGCATAAAGAATCAATTCGGTCTAAAAAATACTACAAATATAGCACTCAAGCAAACCGAACCAATACACACCGATACCGTCTTTTCACATTTTCAGTGGTTAAGTTATATCTTCTCAATTAAAAATGTTTGCTATATTCTTGTTATATTACACAGGATTTCTGCTTTTCGATTTAATTCTTTAGTGAAATCAGACCACAAACATCCAATGATTTTATTACTCAACAAACCTGGACCCATGTCTTCTTTAACGTTGGCTAAGTATGGCAAAGGTTTTAGAAAAAGGCCCTAGTTTTTTGTTGCTGACAATGGACTGATTATGTTTTCTGGACTAAGAAAATGAAAAACATTTGACAGAAAAAGTTTGGAAACTGGTAAACTTTCAATTATTGAGGCAAAAAATTGTGCCCCATTTTAATGTTGTTTAGATCTATTATGATTTTTTTTTTTACTTTTTTCCATTAAATTATTGAATATTTTATTCTAAAAATGCAGATTTACATTAAGACAATTTGGCATCATAGAAATCTTGCTTTTCCTTATGTGGTAGATGATCATTTTGTCACACAGTGTAATTAAAGTCACCTTTTGGTAAAATATATGAGGTCATTTTTGTTCCATTGTTGTTGGAAGCAAACATGAAATGAAACTTTGAAATCAAACAAATATTTTAGTTATTTTGCTGTTTTATCAGCTATTTTTTTTAATTGTGTTTTTCAAATTTGTATTTTTTTACAAAATTCCATTCTTTTCTAATTATGTTGTACAGATATGAACCTTCTAGAAAAAGTTTGAATTTTTCCATAAATTTTTTGATTTTTTCCCGTTATAACAAGACTGGATTCTGTTTACTAGTCTGTGGATATCTGAAGGTTGCTCACTGCATTATATTTTATTGTTGGGTATCAGAGTAAAGGACGGGCTGAGTACACATTTCAGAATGTCTTTTTAGAGAACTAAAACTAAGAATTCAATTCAATTCAGTTTATTTCTATAGCGACAATTTATTCAAATCACACAGTCAGATTAGTTAAAAGTTTTCTATCCAAGGAAAACCAGCTGATTGCATCAAATCATTGACTTGACAGCAATCCCTCACACTAAGCATGCATGTAGCAACAGTGGAGAGGAAAAACTCCCTTTTAACAGGAAGAAACCTGAAATGAATCATTTTATTTCCTCTTTAGCTCTACGCCTTTCTTTGTGTTGCTGTCATATAAAATGTCATTAAAAATGTTGACATTTGTGCTATTAAATAAAAAAAAAAACTCAGTCTTTGATTACTTTTTCAAGGGGCTGTCAGTCCATGAAATTTTCAATAAGTTTTTCCTTGAGGTTTTATATTTTATATACCTTCCATTTACATGATGTCCCTGAAATCTACTGCTTTCCTGCCTTTTAAGCACCAAATCATCAGCAGTAGAAGATATGGGTAGACAAATTTGTCCTGTTGGATTCAAACATTTGGTCCTCATGAACTTTTTCAGGGCTTACCACAAAGGAAAAAGTTGAAAAACGTCCCCACAGTCAGAGACATGCAGGTCTGATAGGAGCCAGCTCAAAGCAGATTGCTACAATAGCACCATAAATTGTAATGGCCAGACTCGCTTTGATTACACAGGGTCTTATCTGTGGTTCACGTCCTCTCTGTTCAAACACACGCACACAAGCTACGTGTGCATGAATAAACAATGACCATTTGGTGGCTCTCGCTCTCTCTGAAGGCCCACTTAAGCTCAAACACAAATGTGTGGCCCTGCAGGTCAAACAAAGAGCAGTCGGGCTCTAAAGGTCAGGGAGCTGTCAAGTGAAAGCTTGGCTGGAATAAACACAGAGAAAAGTCTTCCAGCAGCTTCTGTTTAAAAGTAAACTGAGCTTCTTTGTGTTCTTTTTGCCGACAGGTTCCTTCCATCTGATCCGGATGCTGTTAGATGAGTACATCCTTTTGGCTCTGGAAACCCAGTTCAACAATGACAAGGAGCAGGACCTGCAGAACCTCCTTGAAAAATACATGAAAAATGCAGGTATTAGGCTTCAAGGAACCCAAATCTAAAGCGCAGCAGTGAAGAACCATCATCAGTACTTAATATAACCAACTGCCGCTGTGTTTTCTATCTGTACAGACTGGGATTTTTACCACTTTTAAATCTTTTCTTGTGTAATTTTCTTGTGTAACCTCATACAGCAGTGTTTAACATGTTAACTGGCTGCACCAAAAACAATTTTGAAATGCCTGAAAAAGTATAAATTAAATCAGCTGCTGTTTTTTAACCCTTGGTATGGTCTAGCATGAATAGGATCAACAAAATGCTGTTGTAATGGTGGACAGTAGCCCTGTTGTGGCAGTATAAAGCTGCAAATTTAGAGGCACCATGTATGTCCTGCTGATGGGACATGACCATTAGGGACTAAAAGACAATTCAAGAGCTTGTAGCTAACCATAGAAATAGTGCAGTTTAGGCTCAAAAATGATGGAAAAATGACAAGTAGAGAACAAAATAAAACTGCAAAACCTGTATGCAGCTGATCAAAGTGAAAATAAAGTGAAAAAGATTATGGACAACAGCGAGCATCCTCTGCAGAAGAGTTTTAAACAACAACAGAGCGTCTTCAGTAAGAGGCTTCACTGGAGCCGGTGTAAGAAAAACCTCTACTGAAGATCCTTCCTGCCTACAGAGAAAACAAAACATAAGTCACTACAACATTCAATTTCCCTTTGGGATAAATAGAGGATTTTAGAATTGAATTGAATCAAAATATGAAAGTTGTCATTAGGAAACAGGAAGTAACCTTGTTGGGGATAAAACCTAATTTAAACTGTGTTATTTGTTCATTTTTCATAGAACAAACTAAAGAAATGGAAACAATTTATCTCTTTAGGCGATTCTGCATTAAAATAACCACAGCTACACCAATGGATCTCTTCTAGGCTGATTTTGTGGGTTTGTGTTTTTATGTTTATGTGACATAAAAATGTCCCCAAATCTTAATTTTTAGTGATAAAACTAACCCATGATTCCTTAATAACTTCTTCCCAATATGGCAAAGTTATTCAGCAATTAGTGGTTAAAATAAATGTTTCATTAACAGCATTTTGGAGAAACTAATGCCCTACAGAAGGGAACGCAGTCAGGGGTTCCTGGAATAGCAACATCTAAAAAAGTCTGAGGAAATGTGACAAGTGTAAAAGGCATTAACAGACCCAGGCTGCGACAGAAGATACATTAGATGTATGTGACATCCAGTGATTTACAGGAGTATTTTCTGTTTTACAGCAGTTACACAGTGAAATACAATTAAATCTTTATACTCTGAGAAGGCATGAAACTCAACAAACTTTCTTTTCGATTAACTTAAATGTAAATAAAGTTACTATATCATGTTTCCAAAAGCAGCATTTTTTTTATTCTTGTAATACTTACTTTATTCCAGATTTACTGAGTTATTAAATGATTTAATAAATCTTAATAGTTTTTGCTTTAGTTTTCCCTCCTACAGATTCACTCACTCAGTTTCACTAAAATGAGAATTGTAAAGGGAAATCCTGATGAAATCTGACCAAATGACATGTTTGTTCGACTCCGTCAGATGCCAGTAAAGCAGCGTTCATGGCTTCACCCAGTTCCTGCTTTCTGGCCAACCGCAACAAGGCGTCTGCTTCTGTTGACCAACCAGTGAAGAACGAGTCTGTGGGAGAGCACGCCTACATCCCTTTGTCCACCAGTCAGCAGCAGGATCTGGAGGCTAAAACTGTCCTCTATCAGGGAAATGACAGCTCTGGCTTCACATCCTCAGGTAAACATTAACTGTCAGCCATGATGCCAGAATGTGAAGAAGAGTTCTGTGTCCAGTTGTTAATCCTAGAAGCTAAATCTCCCTGTTTGTCCTTTTCACCTCCCCATCAGGAGGTCAGATGGACTTCTCTCAGGTCAGCGGCCCACTCATGACACCACCCATCTCACCAGCTGCCTTAGTCCACAGGGGCTCTGTCATCAACCAAGGGCCCATGGCAGGGGGGGCGCCAACACCCTCCTCCTTGTCATGCTCATTCTCCTCATCCTCCTGCCTCTCGTCTCTCAGTGAAATGCCACAGCCCAGCTCTTGCCCCTCATACCCGGACACCTTGTACCAATGCTTACCTCAGTCCAGTGGTTATTTTCCACCCACCAGCAGCAGCTCCTCAGCTCTGAACTACCAAACCGCTCTCAGGTCAGCTTTGATCAGAACTATGGGTGTTTTTTGAATATGCTATGTTAACATGTTAACAATGATAGATCAGTTTAGCTATTGTCTGAAAGTAGAATTGAATACACAGCATCACTATGAAGGAGTAGTGATTAGAATTAGTTACAGATTTACTAAATATATTAATATTAATTAATATTAATGTCATAAATATGAAAAATAGGCTCAAGAACTATCTCCTTCATTTCTGTGAAGGTTCTCAGTCACCCAGGTCATGGTCAAGCTTGGAAGGTTCAGTTTAGACAACTGGACGTGAAGTTTTCCAGAAGACGTTTCGCCTTTCATCCAAGAGGCTTCTAACTTTCTGAGCCTGTGTTTGGCACAGGCTCAGAAAGTTAGGGATACATCTGTAGACAGTAAAACAGAAGGGAACTCAAATTAATGGTGGTTAAAGCTGCATAGGATTCTGAAACAGGGAGAGCAGCAGGAAAAAATGCTGTAAAGAAAAAATGGCGAGTTGTTTCCACATGAGAGAAAACAAATGGAAAGAGGCTTGTTTCTGTTTTTGCAGTCTGCTTGTCTGTCCCACTGTCTCTGTGTCATTCTTCATTCCTCATCTTTACAGGTTTAGCGTTTAAACTAGACCTTTGTAGAAGTATCTATCATAAAAACATTTGGAAAATGTTTATTTGTTCTTGTAAAAGGAGGCTTAATCAGCCCTAAAAACTGAATTATATTAACTGATTTTTATTGTTTTATTTGGTGCTGTTGAGCTGTTGCAACTAGTGTTTTCCATATTAATTTCATGAACCGGTCCAGAAACAACACTACTGGAAAAACCTAGAACCTTATCAGTTTGGATAAACAAATTCTAAGGCTATAGGATACGATTTCTGAACGCATGTCTATTCTGCCTTAAAAACAGTTATTTTTCATGGTTCATCATGGTTTCTTTTCTCAGATCTCAGACCCAGAATCCGTGTCTGTCAGCGGTTCAGACTCACAATCCCCCACTGGGCTGTCACATGTCCCGGTACCCGACCCTCAGTGATCCACCTCTGAATAAGGACACCTTTTACCCTCCATCGCTCCATCCCTCCTCTGGTAACTCCAACTGCTCCCTGGCAACGTATGGCTCATCAGTCCGACCCCCTTCCAGGTACACTCCGGGCCCAGAACCGGTTCAGTCCGAGCAGGGAATGGATCAGCAAGCAGCGGCTCAGATACTGGATGGCTCAGAGGGATTTGGGTTCATGGGAGCAGGACTGAACCTCGCTGGTGGTGGTGGTTGTCAGGGACAGACCTATGGCGTCTTAGGACATGGCGGTACGCATTCAATCTAACAATTCCAATTTCCCCCCAAAAAACAGAGAAACAAGTAACACATGCACAAAAAAGCTGTTAGTCTAATTCAGGTAAAAATATGTAATTATGATGACATTTGAGTTCCTTAATGTTGTAATGATCTTTAATGAAAATATGTTTAATTTCCCATCCATTGAAGAACCAGCATCCTAATGCTAAAATACCAACTCTAAAATGTTATTTCTGCAGCAGGTTTTTATAACAACAGCAGCTTCTTGGCGGGCCAGCGAGTGAATCCTTTGGTTGATCAGCACGTGTCCGTCATCAGCAGCGTGGGAAGTCTTCGCCCCTTCTCTTCAACCTTCACCGAAGTCCACGATCCACTGAACATCCTTGGCGAACCGGGAAGGAAGAGCGCTGGAAGCTTTTTCAGCGAGGCAGAATCTGGAACGGGTCGGTATCAGAACCAGAATCTTTTGTTTGATTGCTAAGATGTTTACAAATGTTTGTGGATAAGGAAGCTAATGCAACAAGATTCCAGGGTTGCTTTAATGCATAGCAATCCTTCCACCACACCTGACTTACCTTGTTCCAGGCTTTGGCTGGGATGTTTCTTTAAAATAAAACTTCACCTAAAGATGCAAGTTTCTAAATACGTTTTTTGATCCCTGTGCTAAAGCAAATAATGAAAGTCAGCTTCAGATCAAGTAATCTCTGTTGCTAACTCTTCAGCAAGAAAAAGTGCCATTGGTTGTCCTAAAAGTTGCTCAAAGTTGCTAGATGAGGTCAAAACTTTGTTTGCATAACTTTTCAAGTTATTTTGAAAGCAAACAAACAAATAAACTAATGCTGATGAAAACATAACCTCTTTGGCAAAGGTCATAAAAGCAAAAAGAAATAAGAGACAATAAATGATTAAATATAATAGATTATGAAATGCACAATCAAATAACTAAAAATCACAGAAAATCTACCTTTTAGTGGATACAGTACATGACATTATTATGTCCTTTTAAAGTAAAATGAATTATTTGTTTTTTTTTATTTTTGCCAGTCTCTAGCAGCTATTGTTTGGAGTCACAGTCAGAAATATTTTAGAACCCCTATCTTAGGTTATAATTAGACCATAATATGCATGAGATAATCTCTGTCAATCTTTAGGTTTCTAATGTTTTTATTACTTAAGAAATACTGCAAAAATTTTTTTTTAAATTGGCCAATATCAGAACTAAGATTTGGTATTCATGCATTTGTCTTCAAGATTATTGTAACTTTTTCTTCTATGTGAAAAAAAAAAAACAAAGCAAAAACCTTCTTGGATAATCTATATATTTTCAGAAAAGTTGCTTTTGTTAAGTTTTTGGGTAAATGTTAATACATCCAAATCAGTCTAGTAGTACAGAGCTTAAAACACAAAGGGGGACCTTCTTCTTGGTTAGGGAGCTTCTCTGGATAAGCTCAGGCATCTATCAAAGATCTTTGAAATGCTTAAATATTTAAAGTATCTGCTGCTCTGGGATAAGAGCTACGTAGGCTCCAGTGAGCTTCTTCAGCATTAGACTCAGAAATATCTTCCACTGAACTTGATCAAACCTTTTTTGGAAATAAAACCCACCTCTTCTTTTTTTTACCTTTTAAATAACTGTAATTGTAAAAAAACTAACAAAAAAAACCAACAAAACAAACATAAACAGCCTTGTTTTTCCTCACTGTATGACATCAAATCTATCAACTTTCTGTTTTACATTAGTCCAGATTACAATTTATTTTTTATTAGTGGTACAGAACCTTATGTGGAAATATTGACGCAACACCCTAAATAATAAAACAGAGTTCAAACTTTAGCCTAAGTTGTTCTTCTAATGAACAACCGCTCTATGTATACCACCACTGAAAAAGCCTTAAAGGTGTATTTTTTGAGTGGTCATCTCAAAGACCTGATCTTACTCCTGCAGAAACCATGTGGCAGAGCTGAAAATGTTTATGTAACCAAGGCAGTCAACAAACCTGACCCACTTAAACATGTTCTGAAACATAGAAGCAATTTATTAAACTTAAACCTAAAACAGGAAACTTTTCTCATTAAATTGAAAAAAAAGAAAAGAAAATAATACTATTCTCAACTCTGTTCATTGAGAGCAAAGTGGAATTTGAGTAATTCCTCGTCTACGTGGGTAAATATGCTCAATCGAACCGATTCTGATTTAATCCGCAGGTCATTCCCTTCCCTCGTCCGGATCCACCACCTGCATGTTCGGACTTTCCTCTCCATTCAGCTCACAGGACGCTCTGATGTCCCAGCAGCGTGGGACGCCGTCCTCAGAGGTACAGGACCTGGTGTCCTCCCTGCCACCCATCAACACCGTGTTTATGGGTGCAGGGGGAGCGCAGTGACTTCCGCAGGAGGGATCAGTCCAGGAAGCTCGGGCAACAAACTAACAGAAAATGAACCAGTAGGAAAACGTTTTCCTAACGCCAACCAGACCATAATAGTTGTTGTTTTTTTTAAGAACTGTGAAGTTTATATTACCCCTAGAGAATAACTGATAAACATGTATAAGAGGTTGAACTAATATTTAAAAGACATGCATGGAAACAATAACTCTCTGTCTCATCTATCATGATGCTCCCATTTCTTCTGTATATAAATAAAATGAGACTGGCGACTCCAACAGGTTATTTTAGTTGCTGCTGGTTTGTGCTGCAGTCAGATTAACCTTTATGAGGCATCAAAACGTAACTCTTTTGACATCTCATTGGTGCCGGATATTTATTTTTTCTGGAAGATTCAGCACTATATTGCAGCCTTTGTGTGTGTGCTTAAAATAGAACAAAAGAAAAAATGTGTGCATTTTTATCCATCTTTTAGCTTTTCATGTAAAGTTTTTATTAAAAATAATTTCAGGGATGAAATGTCACATCTAATGTCTGTGATTGTTATGATTTAAGCCCTGATTATTATAAGCTGTTACACATATGCTAATAAGTAAGAAATGAACCAGAAATATGTTGCTGCTGGTTTAAAACTGACTGGATTTTGTTTTTTTTGCACAGGATGCTCTGATTCAGGATGATACATCTGCCTGTTGGCTGAACTGTAGAGACAGATTTGTAACCCATGTTGAAAGATCTTTTTTTGTGTATTTAACTGGCTGTAGCTAGTTGTGACTCTGCTTTAGTAAGAAGGACCCTTGTTGGAATTACCCATAACTGTTAGCTTAATTGACCTTAGCAGTAGGAGAACCTCCATGTTTGTTTGTCCGGTGATCTGTTCAGGGCGTAGCTGCTTCTCAGTGACCCTACGACCGTTCAAGGAAAAGTGGGTATAGACAATGGATTGATGGGTAGTGTGGTAATGAATAAAGTACAGCAAAAGGAGACAGAACAAAGTGAACAGTCTTTACTTCAGTACAGCATTTACAGCAGAAAGCTGGGCAGTGGTCTGCTGGATCAGATGTTTCTCTGATGGCATCAAATGGTTCATGTGGATCACGGGTCCAAACCTTGTTGTAATTTAGTGTGTCCCCCTGACAGCAGTTCAAGACTGGTGCAAATTCTGCTTCTAAGGGAATGAAGCTGATGTAAGTTTTTAGGATGAGATTGTTAGGTACAGCACATTTTTTATTTCAATTATTCAATTCAATCCAATTCTGTTTATTTATATAGCACCAATTCACACCACATGTCATCTCAAGGCACTTTACAGAGACGATTCAACCAGATCACACAGTCAGATTGGTTCAGAGTTTTCTATCTAAGGAAAACCAGCTGATTGCATCGACTCACTGACTCTTCAGCAATCCCTCACACCAAGCATGCATGTAGTGACAGTGAAGAGAAAAACTCCCTTTTTAACAGGAAGAAACCTCCAGCAGAAACAGACTCAGTGTGACTGGCCATCTGCTGAGGCTGACTGGGGTTCAAATAGACAGAATTAGAAATACAGAAAGAAGCAGAAATATAAAAGTTAACTGTCATCCAGCTCCAAAGGCGGCTCTGTCCAGGAAAGACACAGCAAGGTGGACGAGTCCTGAGCCAGCTCCCATATCAGAGGATGAAAGAGAGCACATCCAGTTAGTCACAGTAAGAAAAACAGGACAACACACTGAGAAACAGGCCAAGCTCTAACATCTTGAACAAAGGTGTTGATAGCAGCAGCCCAGCAGATATTTCTCTCCAGGATGGAACCACAGTCAAACAGGAACAGACCAGATGAAGTGACGATGATGAGAAAAAACAGAGAGAACATAAAGTTAGAGGTTGAACTGACAAAATACTGCAGAATGGAAGAATGGAGATAGAACAAATCAAATGATGAAAACTGGTTCCACAGGAGAGGAGCCTGATAAAAGATCTGCCTACTGCCTACTGATCTACTTTAGAAATTCAAAGAACCAGTAGTAAACCTGCAGATTGAGAGTGAAATGCTCTGTTAGGAACATAAGGAATGTCTGGTATCAGATGGAGCTTGGTCATGTAAGGTTTTATATATAGGAAGAAGGATTTTAAATTATATTCGAGATTTAAAAGGAAGCCAACAAACAGAATCTAAAATAGGAGAAATATGATCTCTGTTTTTAATTTTCATCAGAACTCTGGCTGCAGCATTTTGGATCAGCTGAAGGCTTTTAACTACAGTTTGTGGACTTCCTGATAGTAAAGAATTACAATAGTCCAGACTTAACAAATATCACAAAGGCATGGACTACGTAGTTTCTAAGCAACACCCCTGGACAGGATATGTCTAATTTGGAAATATTCTACAGATGAAAGAAGGAAATTCTAGAAACCTCTTTAATGTTGGATTTAAATGACAGGTCCTGATTTAAAATAACACCAACCATTTTATATAATTATCTGGAATTAATTAAATCCCATCAAATTATCCATGTTTTGATTTTGCTTTCATTTCAACACCAAAGTTAGTATGGAGTGAATTATTGTTGCTTGCAAAGAACACATGTTAGATATTAAAAAAGAAAAAAAAAATCTTCTGTAAATGAAAATCAAGAAATTCAGACATTCAGAAATGAAACGTCTCATGAGAAAACAAAATACAAACAACAACTCCAGTTTTTTCAGATTTTATTTCTTCCAAACTTTTTATTTATTTTTCTAATTTTTTTTACAGGTCTATAGATCCAGTTTTGTTTAGATTTAAGACGTGCATTCTTTGCAAATTATATTTTACATATCGCATTCTCTTCAGTTCCAGCCCAAACAAAAGCTCTTGCTCTTGACGCGCAATATGGACCATTAAAAATTTGTTGCTAACGTCAGTGCAGACCAATAGAAACACATCTTCGCTCGTCTTTCCAGAGGAAAGCCCACGGCCAAGAATAAAGACAATGGCCGTTTCTCAATATGTGTACTTCTGCGTTCTCGTGTACTCGTGTGCTCGTGAAACGTCATCAGCCTCGGCCCGAGTACTGTTCCAATTCACAA
>JAUZNJ010031686.1:0-14094 GCA_034780135.1 Jordanella pulchra | reverse complement strand
CAGAAGCAAGATCCGGGGCTCTTGGGGAAACATTCGGGGCTGTAGCCCAAGTAGCCACCCCCTAGATCCGCCTCTGATCGTGATCAGCAATTCCTTAAACGTTTGGTCAAATCAAATCGAAGAAAAACAACAGCAGAACTCAGAAGTATGTTTAATTGCGAATGCAGAAACATTTTCACACGTACAATGCCAAGGGAACTCAAGGGGTTGGGATTGAACAGCTGTGTAGCTGTAAGAAAACCTCTAATCAGTAAGGCTAACCAGAAAGAAAGGCTTTAGTTTGCTAGGGAGCATAAAGATTGGACTCTGGAGGAATGGGAGAGGGTCATGTGGTCTGATGAGTCCAGATTTACCCTGTTCCAGAGTGATGGGCGCATCAGGGTAAGAAAAGAGGCAGGTGGAGTGATGCACCAATCATGCCTAGTGCCTACTGTACAAGCCTGTGGGGGCAGTGCTATGATCTGGGCTTGCTGCACTTGGTCAGGTCCAGGTTCAGCAACATTGTGTGTCCAAAGAATGAGGTCAGCTGACTACCTGAATATACTGAGTGACCAGGTTATTCCATCAATGGATTGTGTCTTCCCAAATGGAACGAGCATATTCCAAGATGACAATGCCAGGATTCATCGGGCTCAAATTGTGAAAGAGTCGTTCAGGGAGAATGAGACACCTTTTTCACACATGGATTGGCCACCACAGAGTCCAGCCCTGAACCCCATTGAGAATCTTTGGGATGTGCTGCAGAAGGCTTTGCGTAGTGGTCAGACTCTCCCATCATCAATGCAAGATCATGGTGAAAAATTAATGCAACACTGGATGGAAATAAACTGCAGAAGCTTATTACAATGCCACAGCGAATGTGGGCTGTAATCAAAGCTAAAGGCGGTCCAACAAAATATTAGAGAGTGTGACCATTTATTGGTGGCAACTATTTTTTGCCCAGGCAGTGTATTATATTATTATTATTGTTTATAATCCCAAAAAGTGGAACTATTGAGTACTGACCCCAACTGCTCGGTACTGCGCATTGGATCGGTTCAAATGCACAGTACCTATTACTATTTAGTTATAAGCTGTATTTTGGTCCGTGACAGAAAACCAAAAACTTAAAATGATTATGAGCATACAGTCTCCCCAGTGAAGTATGGAGATAGCAGCACCAGGAAGCTGATCAGATTAAATTGTTGAGATACGCTGATATGCACAAAGTGGAGTGAGTTATCAGCACATAACAAGCTAACTTTTAAACATAGAACTGCCTAAAGCTAACAAAGCTATAAGAAGTGTTTCAATGCTTCTGTCATCCTAGGTAGGTAGACAGGTAAACAAGGAGCAGAAAATAAACCTTTGTGTAGTCCAAGGGTGAACAATTCCAATTCGTTGGGGCCTGGTATCCTGCACCTTTTAGATCTGTCCTTGGTCCAACACACCTGAATCAAGTAATTAGTTGATTTTGGAAAAATTGACTGGATACTGAAGAGGTAATTCAACCATTTGATCCATATGTGTTGGACCAAATATAAATACAGAAACTGGAATTGGACACCCCTGGTGAAGACTGACAATATAAGAGCAACAAATAATAACTGTAAAATCCACAATAAATTCAATAGCTTGTAAGATTTAGATTATAAAACAAAACTACAGCACTGTCCGCCAGTGTTTCTGTTTGTTTGGGTGAATGCGTATTAAGGATGGTGGGGGCTACGTTAGCTCTCATGCACCTGCACACCAGTGTGTAGCTGGTGATGTGTATAGGGATATAATGATAGCAGATGCTGTCATGATACCCCATATCAACTCTGGGAGCTGGTGTCATGGTGGAACCCCTAATCATCAAAAAAGCTTGCTGAATAGGCTCAAACACTACTTCCTCTGGAGCGTTAAGCCATAACCAATGAAGGAAAACAAAAATCTGTTATTTACTGTAAAAGACTTATAAAGGGAGGGTGTGTGTGTTACCTTTCAATTATTAAGGAGAAAGGAGCCAAAAGGCACATGTGTGTCTAAGAATGATATATTTCAAGACCAGATTAAAATCTATTTTTTTATTTATTTCTGATGTTCATGAACCAGTGTTTGGTCCATTCTCACTGAGCATGGTCAATGAGCAAAATATGTAAAGAGAAAAAAAATTGTTAAGAGATCTAATATTCAACCAGAAATATACTCAGAGATTCTTTTGACTGGAATTGCAGCAAGTTATTATGTTTTGCAAAGTGTTGAACAGCAGGTATGATACTCTTTGCATTTTAAATTTGTGCTTGCCAAAATCCCAATAAAACACAAAATATATTCATTTTTGGTTGTAACATAAGAAAATCTAGCCTAAAAGCATCTACTTGTTCTTTTGTTTATTTTTTCTGTTCTTTTGTTTAATTTTTTTTAGCTGCTTTAGTTAGCTGCCGCCCTCATTAGGCTGTCTGGAATAAAAAAAACGAAGCATTAGCTCTGCTCGGAATGCATGCACAATTATTCATTTTCATGTTCTAAATAAAAAATATTTAAAACGTGGGAGAATGGGAGAAAGGTTCAGTCAATTTAAATTCCTTTGCAACTCACTGTACCAAAAAGAACAGCATGACCAGCAATGATCTGCAAGTAATAGTTCCATATTAAATACCAATTCTTTGACATGGCACTGTGTGAAATGTCAAAAGAGCACCAGCTTGAGATATCGAAGAAGAGAGTAGGAAGCTGCTGTAGAGAGAACATCTTGTCAAACTAGGTGCACCAAAAAAAAGGCCTGACCAAAGAGAAGGAGACACATTTTCTTCTCTTTTGTTCTTTCCAGCCCCTCAGTGGGTCTCATTCACAGACTCCTGGTTAATATTATGTTCCATTTGTCGGCTGCTCGAATGCTCAGGTGTAAAGCTTGAAGTTGAGGGGAGGGAGGAAGGGAGGGCGTGCCTGTGGTTGCATGACAGAAAATGTCAAACCAGCTGGCTTATCTTAACTGCCCAGAACACCTGAGGCGTCCGTTCATGTTTTCTCATGCACGTGTTTGTGCATGTTGCTGTGTGCCTTGGACTTTGTGTGGGAAAGGAATCATGAATACTAATGGGGCTCACTGAAAGGGAAGGGTTGTGACTTGACTCTCAAAGGAGAGTGCTCAACAGTTCTCTGCCTCAACATCCTGACACACACACACACACCCACACACACACACACACACACCCTGCACCTGACCTCCCCCTTGCTGCTCAGAGATAAAGTGGTGATTATCAAACATACCAGGTTGGTATTAACAGAAAATAAAAGGGTATTGATGAAAGACAAGGACAGGTTGGATCTAAGCAAGTCACACGCTGGGGGGTTTCCGACAGAGGCTTAAACCTATGGACCTACGAGTGTTCTTGCACTGCTTGTCCAGGATATGGTAGATGGATGAGTGTGGGCTGCAGCTGACCTCATCAGTATTCATGTACGGCAAGACCAAACAAACAAGATCACACAGAGGACCACAGACAACTATTGTTCTATTGGAGGAAGTGAGCCATTGCTTGTAGAATTCACGATTTAAAAAATTGGAGACTATGTAAATGGTGACATGTTGCAATATTGTTTATCATAATTAGGTGAAGTAGTCTCAATACATGTAAGAATATGTATTGAGACAAAAGGGAGAGCAAGTGGAGCAAATAAAAACTAAAAGAAACCATAACAGACAAAGAAAAAGAAGCGGTGTGGGTGTTATATTGACACTTAAACAAAAAGTTAGGAAAATTATACAATTGAGTTTAACAAGAAAATAAATCAATATCAGACACAACATGGAATTAAAGTTATACAGATGAGGGAACATGTGTTAATCATCATTTCTCCAATTAGTTTAATGCTCATATATGGCATTTGTGAAAATGAAGAAATAGAAAACAAAACAAAACATGGAGCTACTACCTAACATAAGGGGGATAAAACTGAATCCTTGCCTGCAGGTTAGATCACTGCTGTTAGATCATGAACTAATTGTACATAAATACGTATTTTAAACTATATAGAGTTGCAATAAACAAATATTAAGAATTTTACTGAAAGAATTGAAGAGATACAATTCTTTTTAATTCGTAACATGAGACTTGCTGCAATGCGGCTCACATAACTGCATGCAAAACCTAATTAGGACTGCGAATGATACCTGGGTGATGTGTTGTAATTATATTATTGTTCCAATCCTAAAATGTGTCTGCTTTACAGATAATAGTTTCTTAGGTGTCTTAGTGTTTTGAGAAATGCAGCAAAGACCATGACCCCAACCCTTTTCCTCTGTGACCAATTACGAGGGGCTGGCCAGCAGAAGCTGATCAATGTTGAAATTTAGCCCTTGGCAATTCAGGTCGATGTTTTAACCTTGGGAGCTTCTTATTCAAATACATTTATGCTTCTTTGTGCATTATAATGCATATATAAATGCACACAAACACAAGCATGTGACCCACACTCACCAAGAAAGCCCCAAATGGATAGTCTGTCCAATGCCAAGGACAAAGAGATCCACCCAGGAGTAAAGTCTCAGAAGCTTTTTATGCAAAAAACATCAAAGACAGCTTGAATTATAATTAGTTTTTTTATCCCTTTAGTCCTATGTGTTGCAGTGATCAGGTGTGAATTAACTTCCATATCTAAAACTTCCTTTTTCATTCACAAGGCCAGAGGCATGGAAAGTGACACAGCCACTATATAAGCATGTACTAAATGTGCAAATACGGACGTGTTGGAAACTTTACCAACCATTGCAGGCATGCTAAATATTAATAACACCTTCAGAAGTTTAACCAATGATTTAATGCTCATATGGTGTTTTAAAAATGGCCATATCTCCTGAAACTTTCAATATTTAACATTACTGAAATCTTAACACTTTAACACCAAGTGTATCATATTGGAGACATAACTCGCTTAGCTCCCAGTCCTCTGAGTTTGTAAATCTTAAGGTTACACTTTTTGTCCATTTGTTTTTACGCAATAGGTTAGGCTTTGATTAAACAGAGTATGACTGAACATCAGTTTCTCATCCTCTGATAGATTTTCTGTTCGATTAATGTTTGAACTCTGAACTTGCCAATTCACATATAAATATTCTTTGATTCTTTGAGCCATGCTCTTGGTCTAGCTCAGACTACATAGGGATTGGAAGCCGTTTTGGTGATATAAATTCATAGCTTCTGTAATGAACGGAAACTTGGGGGATGGTGGGAGTTTTGGGACTTACTGTTCCTCTAAGTGCATACGCAATTTACTTAATAATAGGCACATGTAAATAGGAAGCATCTGTTGTTAACAGATAACCTTTGTTGTACTGACAAACATAGTTTTGGCTTCACTGATTCACTAAGGAAGAACTCACATGAAGTGATTCAAGTTAGCTTAAAAACTGGAACCTCCTTAACTTGGAGCTCTGAGGCTTTGGACTGTGTGTGTGTGTTGTATAAATCTGTTAGAGCCTCAGCACAGATTCTGTGCCATTTTTTTACCTGGTTACATTTAAGTGTTAAAATCTTCTATCTTTCTATTTTCATGTGATTATTCTATTGTTTTAAAGTGGATCCACTGCACGAATTAAAGGACTAGGACAGAGTTTAAGTGATTTCAGAGTGTAGAAACTATTACAGAAGTAAACCTCTAAGATGTCTCAACTCACACTGTATATAGGGTCTAATATTTTTTCTTTTCAGAATTTTCCATGTCTTTCCACATCAGTTCTGACCAGCTTTCTTCTTGAAACAAAATTTTAAAAAAAGTCCCACAGGATAAGGCTACCACCACCATGTTCCACCACTTGGAAATAAGAACCTCTTAAAGTTAATAAAAGTATCCTTTTAAATTCTTCTAACTAGTTAAACATCTTCCAAGTTAGCAGGGACCCCTACATAGCTTGAGGCAAGCTTTAAATGGGTTTTCTTTAAATTCAATAGCTGGCTTTCTAGTTATTAGTTAGTTAGTTGTAGCTAGCTTGCCATTTACCTTTTTCATAAAATGCCAGATTTGGAGTGCACAACATATGATGGCTCTTGCAAATAGATTTCCTCTCATAAGCTGTGGTTTCTCTTAGCTGCCTCAGCTACAATAGGCCTTTTTTCAAACAGTCTGAGATTAATCCTTTTTCTTACTAGCCTGCAAGTTTAATTGCATGGTCGTCTGGGTCAGTTTTTAAGTTGTTTCAGCTATTTAAACTTGCTTTAACTTATCCACAATATGTGTTTGTTCTCTAATTTTCTCCAATCCTCTAACTCTGATGTCCTTCAACAACAGCTGTTATTCTGGGAGTAAATTACACAGAGTTGGACTCTATTTAGTAAATTGGTGAGTTCTAATGACAATTGGGTTTACTGGCCTTTAATTTAGGGACATACGAGGCTGAATACAAATGCAAATTCTTATGCCCAGGAACAATTTGAAGTTAGACAAAATGTGAAAAACCTATCCCAAGGGAATATGCAAGTGTTATTTAGGTATACAGTGACTAATGCCACTCTCTGAGGGTATGCTGGTTGAGTTATAAGAATCCTTCAACATCAGGGGGGCATTGGAATGCAACACATATGCCGCAGAACCTCACAGGGCATTTAGAATCTATGTCTTGCAGTGAAGAACCATCATCATTCTCCTCATTGATCGAAAAGGGAGGGGGTAAACCAGATAATGAGAATCATGTGAACATTTATGTGACTTATCACCAAGCAGACAGCTCCGTCAAATGTCACACTTCAGTGGTCAGGACTTCCTAATTAGCTGCATTCTGAACAATATGGGTAAGACTGCAGCATTTGAACGAACTGTCATAAAACTGCTTTGCATACAGATGCTGCATCCAAAAGCTAAACTTCGCTCTCTAAATCCCATAATTCATAGTAGAAGGTACTGAAATTGGATTTTAATTACCTTTTAGGGACATTTAAGGAAATGTGTGCCTATGACATTAAAGACATCAACAAAAAGATCTAGAGGTATGATGAAGGGCTTTGTAGATAAGGAGAGCATTTTTCCATTATTATTACATGCACAAAACAGATTTTTTATATGAGAATTTGAAAAAATGCTATTCAGAATGAAAAAAAACAACAAAAAACCTTTTAAACAAAACATTTTTTTTGTTTTTTTTTCCGATTCTATTCTTTCAAATATTTATTTTCCAATTTTTTTGAAATGTTTTTTAAACAATATTTTATTTATTGCCAATTACTGGTTTAGACCAATATTTAAATCCAGAACTGTCTTGCTGCAAGGTAACAAGGCTAAAAACTGACTCACCATGCAGTCCCCTACGTAGAATCATTTTGATGTAAGATCTTCACCAAAAACGGTTTAGTCAGTACATCAAAAGGAAAGCATTCCTGCAACTGTATGTGGTTTGAGGAGTGGCCTGTAAAACAGCTGATTTGGCTGATTGATATTATTGTAGCAGTTCCAACTGTCAAGCTGTAAGTTCTTTCAGATGAGTGTGGAATTGTTGTAATAACAAGCTCTACTTATTATCAAACAGCATATACCACAGATTTAGCAAACTGGATAGGCTACAACTGTATATGTTGGTTCAATCTGTTGTTATTCTGCCTCTGCTGCTGTTTATTTAGAAGTGGGTGGATGTGTACTACCTAGTGAGCACAGCATGGCTCTCCAGGAGCTCATCCAGACAAGAAGCAGCTTTATGATCACATCATAGGATGAAAACGGTAGCTTTGAAATGTTATAGACCTGAAATGCCAGAATTTTAGATTTGGTCAAAAGCCATGAATACAGCTTAATGAATCATAGGTGCCACTGTGATTGCAAATAGGAGAGTTCTGGCAATATATTTGTACACAACTGACACATGAGACGGCACTATTGTGGTATTACCTTATAGAAATCGGTTAAGGTTTCTTCTACATTCTTGGGACACAGTCGATGAAAATGGCTACTGGAAATGTTGTGAAGTGAGTGGGCTCTTATCACTGAGTGGGGTATTAGCACTCGTAATATGCTGCGCCACTTGGCTGACAATATGTGAAGAGCTGGCATTTCAGACAAGGATGCGATTTGCCAGGCTGAAATTGAGGTATTTATGACGGTGACTGTATTTGACTCCCCACACACAAGAGGAGCTTTCAGATGTGTGTGCATGCTCTCTTGTAGTAGATAATGAAAATGTTGGGAGTGTGCTACTAAAAACAACACAAATGAACCGAGAAGCAGCAGCATTTCGCTGTGTAGGAGTACATTACTAACTGCTATAGCAAATGCCAGAGAGAAGAAAAACAAGAACAGCAAATAGAGCCAACCAATCAACGTCTCCATCTTAGTTTAGCTCTCCCACTGTGATAAACTTTATGTGCACGAGTGTACGTATGAACACAAGGGAAGATGTGACAAGCCTTAGCGTGAGGTATGATCCTGAACTGACCAGAAGCTAAATTTGTAATGGAAATGCATCCAGCTACAGATCAAACAGACCGTCTGTCTTGCAGGCTAAAATTTTTTGACAGTTATAAGTCCACAGAGGGAAGTGAATACCACTTTTATGTTAACTATGTCGATTTAAATAGCCCAGGAATGTTAGAGCTTCGATCCAATTATGCATTACCAGATGAAGAAAAAGGAAGAGGAGAGAGGGGTAAGGGTTCTCATTTTAAAAAAGAAACAGTTTTAAATAGTTTTTTTTTATTGTTATAAAGTAATTTCTGAATACTTGTAATAGGGAAATTTCTCCCCAAAACAGTTGATGCAATACTAATCAGTTCTCTCGCAACCCTAGTGTCTGCTTCAACAAACTTGACTCCAATTTTGTCTTATTACCAGATCTCTGTAGAGCTTGACTGCTGCTTGTTAGGTAGCTTAGCCATTTGATTCAGGTGTGTAGGGCAAGTGACAGATCTCCATGTGACACACTGAAGGATCTGAGCTAAAGACCACTGTTGCAAAATGTGTTAGAACTGTATTTGCTGCAACAATTCTAAACTGCCATCGGGCTTAGAGTACATACCCAAATGAGTGCAATGGAGTATCATTTATTATAATGTAATATTTCTGCTAAATCCCACATCAACTACTGAAAACACCCTGCCTCCCTTTTCACAGCTAAAAACTATACCAAGGCTTCTCTTTGACACCATGACAAGCACATTTTTCTTTTGAATCACAGTCTCAAAATCTTGGAAGTCTCTCAACAAGCTGTGAATGCACAATTTGGAGATGTGCATGCTTGCAGCAGTAACTCATCTGTAGTAACAAAAAGTTGTGCTTTGTTTTTATTTTTTTTAGCTTTTTCTTTACACGATAGACTTATTAGTGTTGTTATAACATCCTTGCCATTTTCCATAATGCATTATTAGATTAAGAAAAAAATAAAGAGGAGACAGTTTTAAATAGTGCTTTAAAAGTATACAGAAACTGATTTTTAAATACCTGTAATAGGCATTTTTTTCTCCCCAAATTGGTATTGCAACAATCTTTAGCTCTCTTGTACTGTATATAGAATGCAGGTAATATCCAACAATGTAGAATATCAAGGACCAAACCTTTAAAGTAAATTTTGTTTTTTTGCTCCATTGAATTATGGTTGATTTTCTATGTGACATAAGGAGAATATTGTTAGTGTGGGATTAGAAATATTCTGTAACCTCAATAAAACTTCATAACCTTATCAGTGAGGTCAGCTTAGGAACATGTGTGCTCATGTAACTATGGGCTTTGATATTGTAAGTGCACTGCAGTCCAGAGCCCTTGGGATGGAAGTTGCGAACAGAACACATCTACAGAGACCCAACACATTCTAGACACTACTGAGAGTTTGTATGCTATGGTTGTCTCTGACACCACACTAATTACAGCTAGACTTTGGCAAAAAAAAAAGGTAAAGATTGGAAGTCAGAAGAAGACAAGCCATGATGTGAAAACTCACTTGGTGGAAATAAATTGGGCAGCCTGAGCATGAACATGCTGTGGAATCAATGAATGCTATTAGCATCTTCTGTCAGCAATGTTATAATAAAGCACAAGAAATAAAATAAAAAGAGGGAAAATTACAGAGAAAAGCTGCAGTTGGGGAACATCAAAGAGATCATCAGTGTGAAACCCTGCCTTGTCCCTGACAGCTTAGACTAAGAAAAGCACAGCAAATGATGCACCATAGAGAACTGAGCCAAAGAGATGTATTATTTAGAAAGTAGGACAATATATGGTGTGCTCAGGCAATTATCTATGGGTTTTCCCCCAGTATACAAAGAAACCTAAACATTCATCACGTGACGACTACTCTTTTCAAATGCAGTGCTGCACCTTTCTCTACCCAACTACAATCACTCATATGCAATTAAACAGCTTGGAGGGATTAAATGAATTTACATTTGCCACAATTCAATAAAGGCATGGAATCAAGATGGACTTCAAATTAAAAAAGGCAAGTCAATGAACCCAGCTGCCTGGAGATCTACAGGGAAGATGGCTAGAAAGGAACAGGCTCTGGAAACATCAACCAGTAAAGAAGAGCTATGGGCCAAGAGACTGGCCTTCAAGTAGCAGAGCCAAGGAGAAGGCTTTGGAAAGCTTGGGTCATCAAATTATTTTAGATATCACGAGCAGTTCAAGGGTTTATTTGGTCATTTATGGCTTTAATTATCTGCTGGAAGGAAATTAACTCCACCTGGGACTGCAAGTTGTACAAAAACTGTTAACGGTTGGTTTTTAATGTGTTAAATAATATTACTGGCTTCTATAAATAAAAGGAAGGTCTTACCATGGCCCCCACGTGTCACAAAGGGCATCCGGTTGATGGCAATGGGCACAGTGCCATGCTTGTTGTGGAAATGGTGGACATGGTGGGTGGTACTGAGGGAGGAGGAGACTCGGGCAGCTACGGCTGGACACGGGAAGACCAGCAATGCCAGGGAGAGCACCAGCCTGAACAGTAAGGCGGGGCTAGCCCACACCACAGGTGAAGCCGCAGCTTGCCTCGGCACCAATAGCAACCCTTCGTCTACCTCCTCTTCCGTTTCCTGCTCCATGGGGGAGGGGCCTGAAAAGAAGGGTAGGCCTCTCCCCCTCATGCGACACAAACAGGAAGTGAACATTTCAAAGGAATCCAGGGCCCATGATCCCCAGCCTTCCAGCCTGGGATAGGAAAAAAAAATAAAGGAACAGAAAATACAGATAAGCCAAAAAAAGAAAAAAGAAAAAAGAGAAGCAGATCCTTGCTTGAAAATCCCAAAAGTGACTGGAAATAATATCAGTGAAGAAAAAAAACAAAAACAAGATCCTTTTTGAAATGAGAGACTCCAAAAATCTTCAGCAGTCAAACATTGTTATCCAGAAGCTTCTTGATCCTTTAAAACCAATTCACTGCTCCTACCCTATAGCAGCTACTTAACCTGTTAAAGGTAACTTTCTAAATGCGATCTCAGGCCACAGGCAATAACTTAGCAAACATGGGACTCCATCTTAGATACTTGTCTACAATGATCTTTCAGTCAATTATTCTTCAGGATAGCCATTGCCTTGGGGAGATCTTCAGAGGTTTTCTCCTCCCATAATCCAAGTCTGACATCTCTGTTTAAACCCGTCCAACGCAACTTGTGGTAGTAGAAAGGCTAAATTTATCTTAATAAAAGCTAAGAGCTGAAATGACAAAGACAGATAAACAGGAGCAGACAAAGATGCTACAATAGAAGAGTAAACAAATCCAGTTCTGGGGCTAGGAATCCTTGAGAGAGCTTCAATCCCTTTCAGTCAGCAGCCAGGAGATGGTAAAAACATAGATTAAGAAAGAAACTGAAGCATTCCAGGGTAAAAGAGGAATGTGGAGCCAGAGCAAAAACAGCTGGCTTTTTCCAAGTGTGCCGCTGATATCCTTCCACTGTATTCTGACAGAATAAATCAATATGGGTCATAGATTGCTGAGCAGCACCAAGAAAACAGGTTTAACAGGATTAAACCATAACGAAAGCACTGGAGTGCATGAGATTCAGTTCATTTCAACAATCTTCCCATCCTATAAACTGATAAACAAGCTCCGTCCTACTTGTGGTCGCTCTTCTTGCTTTGGAAATCCACAGCCAAAACGGCTTCAAAGACTGCTTCGCAAGGTGGGGAGCCGATGGGAAGCAGTTACTCGTCCCTTTGAGGGAGCTCCGGCACGGGAAGCTGCTGCTGCTGCTGCTGCTGCTGGCTCGCTCAGACAGTCTGACGGGGTTGCTGCTGCTGCCGCCGCTGCTGCCTTTGCTGTGAAATTCATGCTAATTGAATCAGAAGCTGCAGCAACGAGCACATCCTTCCTGCCCGCACAGTTCTCCCATCTTCTTTTCCTCCGATCGAGTCAGCCAGGACCCCCCCTCTCTTTCTTCCACCCCAAACTGCATGCGTCTCTATACTTGGTGAGGCAAGATGGTAAAAAAAGACAACAAAACAAACAAAATAAAGAAACTACAATAAGAGTCAGAAGTAGAGCGGAGTAGAAGGATAAGGTGGACACATTTAGATCCTTTGAATGCAAAGACTGTCACTGTGATGCACAGGGCAGCGCAGTGATGGTGAGAAAAAGAGAGAGAGAGTGTTTGGTTGTCTGGCTGAAGCCGAGAGGAAAAAAGTGAGAGAGAAGGAGAGGGAGAGTGGGAGGGGAATGAGTGGAGAGAAATGAAGGAGAAGAGGGCACAGAAATAATAGAAGGATAATATAAACCTTTGGTTTGTGTGATGACTAAAACATTGTGGAGACTAATCCCTTCCCTGTGAGTGACCACGTCCTAAAGCGGGGGTTCCCAAACATTTCAGCCTGTGACACTGAAAATTACATTGCAACAAACTGACAACACCCCAAATTACATACCGTATTCACCTTATCATATCACTCTATCTATATACATGAAGTGAAGTTATTGTATTTATTTATGAATAAAACATTTTTAAAAAACACATTTAATTATTCCATTAATCAAGTTGTGTTTATATAATAAAATATTTAATTATGCAATTGTGAATTTTAGTAATTTCATAGTTATTTAATCTTTGAATCACATTTAGGATAAATGAAAAAGATCCTATATTTACTTATTTCACGAGGCATTCATATTTATGTATTTTATGATCCATTTGAGCCCTCCATGTACCTCAGGGATCACATTAGAACAGAGTGGTGACTAGTTACATTGGCTCCAGTAAAAAAATAAAAAATAAGAGTATTTTTACTGTACTTTACTGCTTACTTTTGCTTGACTAACATTTTTCTGCAGCATTCTCCTATTTAAGTATATTTTTTTGGCTTCTCTGCCCATTTTGGGTAACTTAAACTATGTAGTTTTCCTGTAAATATACAATAAACAGTAGATATTGTACAAATTCACACTGTAAGGACAGAATTTGTTAGTTTTATGTTGTGAAAATAAAATGGATTTGAATCTGTTATTTTGTAACCATGTGAATTCTATTTTTTATGCATTTTATCCTTTTGAATTACCAGAACTTGCACATAAAGCCTATCTGAATGCATAATTTCTAAACATTTAATCAGGAGTTATGATTTGACAATTACTCAGTATGTGTAGCCTTTTTACAAAATACTTTTATACTTTTGAGTAATTTTTGGATGACTACTTTTTACTTTTAATTGAGCAAAAAAATGCTGAGGTATTGCTACTCTTACTTGAGATCAAGTTGTGCCCACCTCTGGATGTTTCTAATGTTATATAATAAAGTTGAAATTATCAAATGTGAAAGGATCAGGATGCTATCACTAATTTATAGGCTTGATAGTCAATCAGTTGCTTTATTTTTATGATTTACTTATTCTGACCAGGTAACAATAATTTCAGCAACGATAATTTTACCAAATAATAGGCACATATTTTAATAGGTTCTTAGTTGTGGCTACAGTAAATAGGGATTGAAACGTCTCTATAAAGTTCTTTGAGATTGACATTTGTTGTAAATTGGTACTTTATAAATGAACTGAACTGAATCAAACTGAATGAAGGAAAAAATATCCAAACAATTTTCAATTCAATTCAGATTATTTATATAGCGCAAAATCACAACATGTCATCTCAAGGCACAAGGACAATTCATTCAAATCACACAGTCAGATTAGTTAAAAGTTTTCTATCTAAGGAAAACCAGCTGATTGCAT
>JAUZNJ010031685.1:0-14094 GCA_034780135.1 Jordanella pulchra | reverse complement strand
TCCATCACTCACAGTTGAAGAGTACCTATGATAAAAATTACAGTCTTCTACATGCTTTGCAAGTGAAACCTGAAAAACCAACAGTGGATCAAATACTTGTTCTTCACACTGTACGTCATGTCAGGTTATCACATTAAATCCTGGTGAACCCACTAAAGTTTTTGGTTGTGATGCAGAAAAACATGAAAAAGATCCAGAGGTATGAACACTTTTTAACTTTACACAAGCAGATGTCAGTCAGAGCTTTATTGAGTTTATCCTTTGCTTTTATGATGATAACAATCAGGGATGTGGGTGAGATCCACAGACATGTCAGCCATGTCCTCCGATAAGATTAGAGTTAATCTCTGGAAGCAGATAGTGATCATTTGAAAACATAAAGAATAATGATCACATTACATCAATACTGGAAATTAGGGGAGTGACACTTGGCTGTGGCTTTAATTGCAGTTTTATTCTAAGCCTCAGGGACTAATAGTCTTCTTGTGGAAGTCTGAAACCAGTCTGACTTCCAGTTTTCATTCATACCTTTTCACAAGAAGCCAAACAGCTTTATAGCTGGGAAGCTGATGAATGGGCATAAATCTATCAGCCATGTTTTCAACAGTCTGAAACTAGGTTAGTGTTAAACTGCCAACAAAAGTTTTCCTACAACTCATTTCTTTATAGATTTCTGCTGTCCAAATATGAAAAAAATAAAACAACTATCTACACAATTAATTGAACTTTATTAAGTTTTTCCCTTCTTGAGTGTGCATCTAAAGATTTTTCTATTTAAAACTGAAATTAAATCAAATAGAGAGACAACAAATATTGATTCAATTATTATCCAGAAAAAAAAAAAAAAAAAAATCGGTGACACACTTCTTCTATTTAAGCTAACTGACTGGTTTGGAGTGTGTCTGCCGTTCTTACTGAGCAGAGCACGCGGTTCAGGAAACAGCTCTCCATAGCGGTTGTTGAAGATCCGAGCGAGATCCTGAGCCAGCTCTAGGTGCTGGACCTGGTCCTCTCCTACAGGGACGTGAGTGGACCTGAAATGGACAAAGTTAACATTAAAAAGGAAGGACGTGAAGCTGAACACATTCAGAGCCACAGCTAAAGGTGAGATTCATATGAAGGTCATTTTAAATCATAAGCATTAGTGCACTGTAACTGTGAATGTAAAGTTACACAGAGAAAGGAATTAGAAGTTTTGTATTTGTATATTTTTACAATAACAACAAAAATTTTAGGGATGATTTTAACAAAAGTGTTTGAATTTGTTTTGCAACACTTGTTTGAGATCAACTGGAGAGAAACTAAGAATGTAAGATTTTTTATGTCTTACTCACAGATATTTGTTTACTTGCACTTAAGAATTCAAAGATGTGTGACTTTTTTGTAGTTGTGAAAGATAGAGAATAAAATCTACAACTACAAAACTCCACAGTTAAAATGCAAAAACAGTTTTAGATCAATTGGAGCAAAATGGAGAATATAAGAGTGTTTTTGATGCGTGACTCACAGAACACAGTTTGTGTATTTTTACTCAACAATTTGAGGGATTAAAACTTTTTTGTAATTGTAAAACCCAAGAAAAAGAAGGAAAAAAAAAGTCAATTTTAGTTATTTTCCGCCATTTCAAAATCAGATTTACAAAGCATTAAACTTATGAATCAAAATTACCTTCATAGATCCAGTCTCAAGAGAAACATTCCCTCAATTTCCACCTTGAGTCAAACACAAAGTATAAAAATAAAAGATAAAAATGTCTTAAATTGCTGACGACCAACTTTGAGTAAAAACAGAAGCGGTAAACTCTTAGTATGAAAGTCTTCAGTTTCCATAATCATCTATTTAAGTTAATTCAAAAGAAAAATAAAGTATAGGACAAATTAAGGTTGTCAAAAATATCAATACTCTGACGAGTATTGATGCTTAAACGCTGTATCTGGATACAATACTAATCTGGCATGGTATCAACACTAAACACAGTGCTTGCATATTTTTGCTTGATTTCTGGAATATTTGCACATAAAAGAATAAGGTCAAACAACCTTAACATGATGTCAAGTTGTGTTATTCATTTTGCATTTATTCGCACACTTCTTTAACCAGCATCTGGGATTCAGTTGAGAGAGCAGGCTTTAAGTTACGTTTGGAAAAGGTGAGATTTTGATGTTAATAAAACATTTTTTATGCTTTTGACATTGTCTTTAAATCCCATGATGTTGATTATTTTCCTTCCTATTCATATCAAGATTAATATTTCATTATCCTGACAAGCCAAGAACAAAGAGGAAACAAAAGACAAACGTTCAAATGTGATACAAAAAAACAAGTTGCTCTGTTAAGTCTATCTTCACTAATTACGGTATAAATAACACGACAGTCTAATGAGGAAGTTTTTGTAGGACGTAAAACTTTCGAAGGCGAATGCTGAAGATTGTAAAGTCGTCGGAACATTAGTGGAGGGTGAGGTTAGCAGGACTGGACATAAAAAAATCGGATTTTTAAAAACACGACCCCTCCCAGAGTGGGTGTGTGTTTATTTCTTTGTATTTTCTTACATTTTCAAATTATCCTTTTCTGCAAAAAGGGATTCACATCAGAAACGGATTCAGATTTAAACCTTTTAATCTGACTGATATGTAGAAATGTTAGTATTTTAAAGTGGTCCAGATTTAAAACCTGTGGAGCTAAAGACCTCTGAGTGGTTTAGCTTATTGCAGAAAAGAAATGTGAAAAAATAATTAAAAACAAACAAGCTACTCTGGGATGAAGTTTATATTAAAGCTTTTTCTTCTTATTATTGAGAAGGGTATTAATTATTTTTTTATTTGCATTTGTTGAGTAAAAACAAGTTTTCATTAGTTGATAATAGACCTTAATATTGTTTTACAACTTGTAAAGAACCGCCTGAGTCTAATCCAATCAGAAACCAACTTCTTGGTTTACTTTACCTGGAAATCTGGACACAACTGTTTCAGGTTTTCTATTAGCAGAGCGGATAATGGCGTTGAATCTAGAGTTGTTTCAAGCATGTAACAGTCATCTGTGAAGTCAATGAGAACCATCGATTGAGTCTGAGAAAGACGCTTTGATTTTAGGAAGCATCCTGGAGGAATTTAAAGTCCTTTTAATGGAAAAGAAGGTTTGAAAATGTCTCATTGTGCTGCTTTTATTTTGATAACTTTGGGAATATTTGCCTCGACCTCCAACAACAGAGTTCAGGACTATTTTGGTCCTTCAAAGACAAAAGAAACCCCGAAAGTATTTCCTGAAAATTCATCCAAGTTTAATTCCTTTGAGGAAAATAAAAAAATAAAAAAACAGTAAAACTGCAGCAAAGAAAAATCTCAATCAAATGTTTTTTTTTTTTTAAATTAAGTCCAAAACCTTTTTGTTTGTTCTTTCTATTTTCTCTGCGTACTATTAAATACAGGCAACCGTTTTGGCTTGAACATTAAAAGAATAAATCAGCTTATCGAGGGCAGGATGGCTGCAGATGTCAGTACATTCTAACAGAAATAAACTTCACAAACTCTGCTTAAAGCGACTGTGCAACAGGCTGTTTTTCTAATCCTGTTTCATCATAAGCAATCATTCAAACTAGTGTGTCAAGTTTTCTAAAATGAAGAGAATAGCCTTTCCTTAATAGGTTCACATTTCCAAGGATTAAAAGCTTCAAACAGATATCAATGTCTAGATTTATTGGACTGTAGGCAACGGATGAAAGTTTGCAGTGGATAATGATGCTTGGTTTAAGATAAGTTGAAGGTAAACATGACAAACAAGAAGGGAAAATCGTACTTATAGAGCAGGATGTCGGCAGCCTGCAGGACGGGATACGTGTAGAGTCCAACGCTGCCCTCGTTCTTCAGCTTGCTCTTCATCTTCATCAATTTTTAACAGGAAGGAAAAAGTGAGGAAGAATGAAAACAGAGAACGGGTAAACTTCTTTCTTTCCAATTCTACAAAGAGTCATTTTCACTTTTACGACCCATCAGCTCTGATTGGAAAGCGTGAAGCGTGTCTTCATGAGCCGTGTCTGACATAAGCTCATCTGCTGGTGTTTTCTATTAACAGGGAGCAGCAGGGAGGCGGCGGCTCTCCCACTGTACAAATACATGAGGACTGGGATAGACCTGGGATTATGTGATTTCAAAACTCTAGCTGATTAATTAAAACATAACAATAAAGCAGACAGTGGTCACCCAGAAAATAATTAAAACAGAGTCAGGCTGAGACGTGGCGACATGAATCTGGACCTGGAGGGAGGCAGGAAGATCCGACTCGTAAAGCTGTGCAGAGCACCAGTGACACACATGAAATATGCATCTAAAGCTATAAAACTATAAATAGATATAATGAACAGTTTGCTTCATGGAGGGTTTTTTTCCTACATTATATATAAAGTTGTTCTTGTCTCTGTTTCAACAAAACACAAATGAACCCGCCCATAAATGGCGTTTCACTCCAAGGTTCTATTCTATTGTAGTATTTTCTAGGTGGTGACAGTTTCAAATTCAAAGTCAGGAATATGTGAGGCGTTTTCCTACTTTTTTTTTTTTAACATCTGCAAATAACTTCGAACTACTGGTTGGTTCTAAAAGACTCGTAACTGTGACTCCAATGACCTGCGCTCATATTTAGTTTGTGAACTGAAACTCTGCGGTCCGTTCAGTTAAAAAGAAAGGAAATAAATCCATCAAATGTGAACTTTATTGCTGCTGGATGAATAAATGAAGCTTTCACTTTTTGAAAGTTCCCTAAATAACACAGAAAATGTGTCTTTAATTAGAGATAACGCTGACATTCTACTTTAATTCAATTCAAGCGTCACTAAATACACTCTAAACACTGCTGGGTACGATTTTATTTTAAATGCGGGACTTTTTTCTGCAGAGATTGGTTGACTAGAAGAACCATGATCGTTCTGCATGGACCAACATCTTACCATTAAACACAGATATAAACAACAATCGGATCAGACTTTAGTCAAACAATAAACGGTAAGACGCCAATTTGATCATTTTAAGAGCAACAACTTCAGTTAAAGACATTATTTCACATTAAAGACGTGTTTGTTTGCTTGTTTTTTTTACTTTAATAACCTTATCCTTTCAATCTGATATTATTTGTGAATTTAAGATAGTGCTGCTAGTGTTGTACAACATTGGCACTTTGGTGAAGGTTTTAAAATTATTTTTAATTTTACTCATTTCTAAGTAGCAGCAGAAAAACATCATTCATTTTGTACAATTTTATATTTAATGGTTTGTCAATAAAAGGGTTATTAGAGACTATGATTTTGTTTGTTCTAATTAATCTGATTTTTTTCTGAAAAGAAAAACTATTAAAAACTGAAAAAAAATATTTTGATTTAACTTACATAGTTTTTGCATAACTCAATGTATTCGTCATTCTTTCCATACCACGTGTTAGATTTAATGGTAGACATTATATGGTGTAAAACCCGGGACTGGGTTAGCATAGCAGGCTAAACCCAGAGGTTTTTTTTAAGTATAATTTATAAACAGTTCATAATACGTTATTTTCCCATAACAAATTTGGGGAGCACATGGGAAATAAAAGAAAGATGGGACAGATAATAAAGTAAAATCAGTTAATGAAACAAAACAGATGCTAAAACATGAAGGGAGAAGGAAGGAGAACCTTCCACTGTGGTAGGTGGCGTAGCCGGGGCATGCTGGTCAGGCAGCCGAGGATCCAACTGAGCTCTGCGTGTTCAGACACCTGCAGGAAGAAGAAACATTTACAGGAACTCATCCAACCAGATGTTAAAAATTCATTCAGCGAAAACACTAAACGTTTTCTGTCATGCAGAAACTCTGTCTCTGTTTGATGCATGCTATAATCATTTGTGGTAATGGGTTAAGGAAAAGAACTCATCAGACTCAAGGAGGACATTTTTCTGTATTTTAATCTTTTACAGATTCTTTTTTTTCTTCCAGCATAACAAATAACCACAAACTCACATTACGGCTCCTAAACATGGGTTTTATGTATTCATTTAATTCAGGAATCCAGAAGATAAACATCAGAAATGACACAGATAAGGACCTGCGGGTCGCCCTAGAGCCCCCCGGTGGTGACAGAGAGTACTGCACCGTCAGATTGTCCACAGGTGCAGCCTGTCACACCTGTCCTCACCGTCCAGCCAAGTTTAAAATGAAATAAACCTTCTGATTAACAACATTATAATAACCACTGAATTCAGTCGAACAACTTGTTTTTTTATTTATTTAAATATACTTTAAAGTATTTGTTTTATCTAAAATATTATTATCAATAAAGATCATGTGTTATAAAATGAAACAACTGTTTCCTTGTCTTTTTTATCATTATTATTTTACCATCTTTGCTGTGAAAACAAGATGTTTACTTTCCTTTCTACTGACTTTTGAAGGTTAAAGAACATCAGTATGAAATTCAAAGAAAGATCCAATATTATTAAATTTATTTCAGGAACACTGAAAAATACCACAATCTATGCAAATTATTTAGAAAACAAATAAGTAGAAATGGAGAGTTTTTAGTTAAAAAAATACTCAAAGCAGATCTTTACCACAAAGTTCATGCAACATACCTGTTAAGAAACTTTCAAAATAAGTGTTTTTTTTTTTTGTTGCTGTTAAAAATTAATATTGAACACAGCCTTAAGCTTGAGACTGCAGCTTCTGTAGATGTTTCCACAACATCCAATCCAACTCAACATCAGACATATGGTGGGGGAAGAATTTAAAAATGAATCCTCAAATGAACCTGCAGCCTATGAAGTGAACTTAAAACTGGGGAGAGATGTTCAAACTTATGTGCCCTAGTTAGAAGTCGTGCAGCAGCATTTTGAACTTTCTGCAGACAAGCAACTAAAGATCCACTAACACCAAAATAAAGTGCATTACAGTAATCCAGAAAGAAAGCAGCAGATTCGCTTCACGGATGCAAATTGCTCAGCTTTAAGGGACTTTTTATTCCTTGATACCAAACAAACAAAAAAAAGGTTTTAATGAAGAATATTAACACAGTAATTAACCCAGCATTAGATATTTTATGAGCCGTGTCTATTTGTGAGAAATAAGTTCTTTCAACAGGTGAAAATTCTGCTAACTTCGTATTTTTGTTGTGAAATGTGAGAAAACCAAGTGGTTTTCTGAGTTAAAGGCTCAGTCTTATTTTAATCATCAGTTTTAACAATACAAACTGCTGTCAATCAACAACAACATCATTCTGTGCTTTAACAATAAAGCTTCTCATTTATCTTTAATTCAACTTGAAGTCAAGTTACCAGCAGTCAGTGTTTTTGAAATGGTTGAATGGTTTTAAGAGCAGAATGTTTGCATCTTGGAATGACCATGAAGGTCCGGGGTTTGAAACTCACACTGTAACTGTCCCCAGAGGAAAAGACTCAAAAACAATGAAGATATTTACCCACTGAGGGACAATAAGCTCTAAATGAAAAGTGAGATTCTTTAGTTAAAGGTTTAACTTTGTGGTTTATTTATCAGATATTCTAACTCACATAAACCGGAACAAATTCAGCATTTCAAGCTAAGATTATATAGAATTCAAAGTTTGACAAACTTTAAAGGAAAAATGATTAAGCTGCATTAAATTTTGATTTGTGCAATTTTTTGTTTTACGGCATGTGGATGCAGGAAAACTGCTTCTGTCAGTTAGAGCAGATATTCTGGATCTTTTTCTGTCTCCTGACTGAATCAAACTTTATTAGAAATTGTCAGCTGGTGCTGCACACTGACAAGAGATGGAACATGTCTCCAAAATTATACACACAAAAAATGAATATTTAATAAAGACTAAGAGGTGATTAAAGTCGGCGTATGGGCAGAATGCAGCACGTTTAGCAGATCATTTCAGCGATTAACTTATCATGCAGCCGTTGCAACAGCTCATTAAGGCTGTAAAGAAGGAATCTTGGCTGCCTTTCCACGCTCCAGTCCATTTTCTGCTAAATACTTCTATAAAACACGTATCAGAACGACGAGTCCATTAATCAGCAGACCCACAAGTCCTCTGAGTTCATCCACTCGTTGTTTTTTTCAATGAAGCTGAGTGTTTTCTTTGGGCGGCTGTCGTATTTTTACATGTGGAGCAGGCGTGTTCCGACGCAGGGGTCGTGTCGCTGCCAAGTTATGTGGCACAAAGCTAAGCGGGAATAAAAATAGGACTGGATGTGTGTGCAGAGGAGTAGGGGGGAGGTAAAGAAACACAGATGGACCGAACTTAACACACACACGTGTAGCAACTTCCAAAGTTGTAAGAAAAGAAAACACGTCCAGAGTCAGGAGGAGAACAGAACAGCTGTTCTGATTCCTGTTCTCTCTCTGAACATAAACCTAAAATCTGGGTTCTGCAGCAAACATTAGAACTGCTGTTATCCCAGATCCGTAAAGTGAGGCTTAACAGCGGTTTTACATGGCAGTTTGTTTTTTTGCACTTTCCACAAATTAGCAGCAGCAGAAGCGGAGTTACAACCAGCAGCAAATGGATCACAGATAGCTGGCATGTGAGAAGGTGAACGTCAGAGCCGACGGCCAACATTAAACCGCTTCTACTGGATAAGATATACAAGAGAGAGAAGAAAGTGAGTGAAATAAAACTGTAGATGGACTTTAATGACGCAGAGTTAATGGGTTACGTAACGTGAAATGTGTGAGTCTTTGTCCTGTAAGATGATCTGATGCATCTAGAAGCAGGAATGCGTCGATCATATGAGAGTTAAAGCAGCGCTAAACCTCTGCTACAATAGTCCATCTAGGTTTTTAATCGTGAAGCAAAGCAAACCATTCAGGATTAAGGCCTTTTCACTACTTTTATGCCCATTTCACACCATCCCACAGAGACACGTCCACAAATCTGGATGATCCACCAGAGCAGATGGGAGATGCTCTGTAAATTAACCAGAAGTTGTTGTTACATCGAATGCCTCTTTAGCACCCATTCAGGGATGTTTTGTTTTTTGTTTTTCAAAAAAAAAAAAAAAACTAATGATAAGTCTATTGACTTTTTTTCTGTGTTTTTGAAAACAACATCTAAAAGCATCGACTGCTCTACGGTAGAGATAGACCAAATACATCAGTCAGCAGATATTTTTTGCCAATTCTTTGGTGCATTCAACAGTCATGCCTTAAAATTACACCATGCGCGTGCATCGCCACCCCCCCATTTGTTATTCATCGTTTGACTTGTTAATAATGTTCAAACAGAGGCCTGTGTAGTATTTGCTAGCCTTGTGTCATTTTTATCATGTAAATGAAGGAAGCAAAAGCAACGTACACATAAAAAAACAAAAAACATCAGCATTTTTGTCCCAAAGCCTGATGCTTCCACCACCATGCTTCATAGTAGCTATGGTCTTCCTAGGATGCTGCTCAGCATTCTTCTTCCTTCAAACATAAGAGTTGAGTTTGTACCAAAAGTTGTGCTTTGGCTTGATGTGAACACCTGATGTCCTCCTGATCCTCCTGGACATGTTCTGTCTGCTTCAGACATGCTGCTGCTGCAGTGTGTTACCGACGGCAGCCTTTGCTCCTTTGATTCCAGCTCTCTGCAGGTCTTTCTACAGGTCCCTCCTTGTCGGTCTCGGGGGTTTCAGTCACAGATACTGTAGGTCAGGCAGGTTTTCAATGGTTTCATATTGTAGAATCTCTCTTCCCAGCCTGCTGCAGGTCTACAGTTTTCCTCCTGGTGTCCTTCTACAGCTCTTTGGTTCTGACCATCGTTGAGTTTGGCGTCTGACTGTTTGATGCTGTAGACAGACGTCTTTTATACGGATAACGAGTTCAAACAGGTGCCACTGATACAAGTAACGAGTGGAGAACAGAAGTGCTTCTTCAATAACAAGTTAGGGGGCAGACAGCTGGTTTATTTCCCTTCGTAATTTCAAACTGAGAGAGCCCCTCCCCCCCAGACAGTTACTCGGTTATTTATCAATGGTTATAATACGCCCCTTCTGTGAAAATCTGAGTAAAATCCACCCAACACTTTTCAAGTTATTTTGAAGACAGTGAAAAAAACTAACGCCGATGAAAACTTAACCTCCTTGTCGGAGGTAATAAATAAGTTCATACATAAAGACTAGGGATGTTTTTATTCGATCAATAATGTACTTTTTAACTCAGCGTTTGTAAAAAATATTTATCCCTTCATGTATTTAAAAGATCCTTAGATCCTCTTGATGAAAGAAAATCCTGAAGCTTTTAAGGAAAAAGCTGCTTATTAATTAATCGATCGATGAGATATACTTATTAATTAGCCGATAGCTTGCATCCTTATTTCTGATGGTCCAGATATGTTTGCATCTCTTTGCATCATCAATCAGTTCCTCCTCTGTGGACAAAATGACAGCAGAAACGTTTCTGTACGAGTTTCCATCTGAAAAACATACTAAACCGCACCTGCAATCAGTTTCCAGTTTAAGAAATCACTTTGAAGCTATTTTATTTGACCCACAAATTTGCCCAGTTTGGTCATTAAATATTTTCTGCATATTCATGAAGGCACACAAGCAAAAAGGCTTTGCAGGTGCCTTGTACCTTTTATAAAGATCTGTTCTGCAAGTTTCAGTAATAAGTTGCAGAAAACAGTAATTGAAAACCAAACCTGAGACTGCTGAAACAGGATCGCTTTCTCAGGGTTGATTCCACAGGCTAGCAGGCTTGCTGCCATGTCCAGGATGTTGCTCCTGAGCTGGTCTGGATCCTGAGGCTGAGTTATGGAGTGAAGGTCCACTATGCTGTAGAGCACAGAGGGGTACCGGTTCTGCAGGGCCACCCAGTTTTCCAATGCACCCAAGTAGTTTCCTAAATGTGGCACTCCGGTTGGCTGGATCCCTGAAAATACACGAGCACTTCCAGGATCCTCCTGGAAAAGAAGGGAAACAAGCTGAGCAAGCTGGACGCATAGTGAATGAGATTCAGGATCTGGGGTTATTCTACCAAATACAAGCCCTGGGGAATTTTCTGTTGCCCTGAAGGTTTTTTTTTTTCCCTCAGAGAAAACTTCCAAAGACACCATTTTGTCAAGGATAGGTTTTATTTTTGCACAAATAGGTTTTTAAAAAGAAACACCCCCCCAATAAATAGAATAAAGGGTTAAGCAACAGCAAACACAGATTTTGTCATTTCAGATTAGATTTTTACAAATTTATTTTTCTTATTTTACTTTTACTTTAATACAGATTTGGTATTTTTGATTTCGTTTTCTTTGTAGTTAAATTGAGTTTTACAAACTATATTCTTCTCAAATTGTGTTTCATGGATCAAAATCTCTTGTCTTCAAACCCAAAACAAACTGTAAATCTGACCAATAAAAACGCTGCTGCTTAACGATCATGCAGACCAGTAGAAATGCGTCTTCGCTCCTCACTACATGGGTAAAGAGAATGTGATCTGGTAAACACAGTTTGAAAATAATGTAGTTTAAAAAACTCAATCTATAAAGAGAAACATAAAATATGTCAAAGAAAAACTAATAAAAAAATAAGATTTAAAGTATAAAATTTGAAACCTTTTTTTAATCAAACTAACAGAGTGAAGCAAAGTTACTGTATTAACATTTTGTTAATTAAAACATTTTGAAAGTGAATTTCTGATTTGCAGAAAATTAGAAGAGAAAAAAAGAAATATATTGTTGTATTATTTAGTATCATAAAGTATTTTTTCTAACCATAATTATAAAATTCTTCAACACATCCTTTTTTTCTTTGTGTCAGTCGGTCGGAGGAATTAATTATGTTTGTAATATAAAAGCCATTTAGCAAAAAACTGTTCATATATTGCAGACGAGCTAATTGTTGGCTGTTTACATTAAACAACAGTAAGACACAACATTTCTCTCTCCAGTGCTTTCAGTGGTTCTAAAACGTATAAAGTTCACACAGAAGTGAAGCGAGAGCTGCCGCTAGCATGAAAATCCATGCATGCAAGTACAAGTTAGCACATTTGTGTACAAAGGTTAAAGTAAACAACTTTTAAGGTCACAAAAATACTGTAGTGTGAATGAAAATTAAAATAAAATCACAATATTGATTGAAAATTCAAGCAATTTTGATCACCTCATCTGTGCATGTCCAACAAAAAAAACAAAACATCTGGATGGTAATTTATTGCACCCGGGAATTATTTACATCCTTTATTATAAAAGCGTACTAACTTACATGATGTACAATGATGAGGATTTGCATCGATAATCGATGTGTTTATATCCTTAATAAAACTAGAACACAAACTATTTATTGTGCAGTTTTAAGAAAAACCAAAGATGCTTCACAAAAAAACCTACAGAAATCACAGAACAGAAGATCCAGTTATGTAAAAGCAGCTTGGAAGAGGTGGATTTCTGTTATATCAGTTATTTGATGCAAAAGCTCAGAGGAGTAGATTGTACTTGTATACATGATGTACAAAGAAAAAAAACAAAACCAAGAATGATTACAATTATATAGAAATATAAAACAAAGACATACCAATCCAGATACCTGGATCGGATATCAACTCTCATATTGACTAATTAGATGGACTGGATATTGATTCTCTGTTACTTTCATACACAAGAATAAAATGACAGAGATCTACAGCGAGTTTTGTGTTTTATGTTACATTTCAATCCTTAAAAACTCACAAATTAAGGAAAGCAGTTAGAAGAGTTTTATTGAAAGAATATTTTAAGACAATGGCGCTCAGGCCTCATCAGGGTACAGTGGCAATGAAATTTAATTTGATTATATCCATGAGCTGCTGAATGAGAACAGGGATGTAGATGGTGGTGGAACGGAGATGGAATGAAGATGGATGCTGGAACAAGGCACGAGTTCCTATGAACCTCCATGATGAGCAAGCATGAAGCGACAGTGGAGAGGAAAAACTCCCCTTAGAAAGATATCTGTGATAGAACCAGGCTCTACGTGCCGGTTTTGCCTTGTGAAAGCAGTATGAGTCCAAGGAATGACTTCAAGAGGGGTAAGCAGCAGCCGGGAGAAGGAGCCAGATGGAGCTTGTGAGGTTAGTGGAGAAGAGTATGAGGAGGGTTGAATCAGGGTCGTCAGAATCAAGGAGATCCAACTCAGATGCTTGTTGGTCGCAGGTTGAGCTGTTGATACGAAGGTCTTTAAGCAGGACTCTCAATGCTGATTGGATCACGAGGAGGTCCGGTTGAATGCTAATTGGCTGCTACACAGCAGGATGAACCTCTGACTGCATGAGGGTAAACGATCCAATTTATTCAGATGAACGTCCGCCAAGGGTTCATGCAAAATGATCCGTTTGGTTCATCTAACATAAAAGATTTTTTTGTTTTGTTTTATTTAATTTATGTTTATTTTTTAAAGAATAACAACAAACTAGAGCTGGACAATATTTCAATATCAATATATATCATGACATGGTTTAATTCAATATTGGTGATATGACTTTTACATACATTTTCAATATTTCAATAAACATCACAGTCTATAGACATACCATCGGTCACTGACTGATGCTCCAGGTTTTCATGTAGTTTTATGTGTTTTTGCTTTTCAAAGCTAATATTTATTACACGTTATGTTGGAGGATTTTATAAACATTGCAAAATATTCGTCATATGTTTATATAGTCATCTGTTGTTTGCATTCTTGGCCGCTTTTCTAAGGCTTTTATTTTCCCTACATTGATATCAATATTATATTGCATCGGCTGAAATTAAGAAATGTATCATGATATAAATTTTAGACATATCGTCCAACCCTACAACAAATACATTCATATCTGGGATAATTTTTTAGCCTATTTTAACACTTTTATATCAAAGTGCTAAGTGACATTATAGCCACTTTTCCATTGACAGTTTCAGCTTTTCAATTAACCATTTGTGTTTCCTTGGACTGATGCCTGGATCTCTGGCTCTAAACTCCTCCTCCATCATTGCAGCCCTATTTGAATGCAGTAAAAGTTGATGTGTCGTTTTTCTTTCCGTTTGTTTTAAGGAATGGTTTATGATTCGTAATCAGTGAAAATATGCAGGGGTTGAACAATGAAACTGAAACCTGGTTTTAGACCACAATAAATTATTAGTATGGTGTAGGGCCTC
>JAUZNJ010031684.1:0-14094 GCA_034780135.1 Jordanella pulchra | reverse complement strand
TATATATATACATGTATTTTTGATACTTAAATAAAATCTTACTTCAGAAAGAGAAAGCCTAAGAGCATAAATGTAAGAAAAAAAATCTTTTTTATCTTTTTTTATTTTTACTATTAGAACATTCAGCCTGACTGCACAACAAGCACACAGCATGCAATGGAAATTTTACTCTATTGCTGCAGGTTTTGCTATTAGATTTAAATGACAACAAGAGCTAGAAATGAATAACATCATTATTCAGTAAGATATTTAGAAAGTAACTAGTAAAGCTAACCCCCTTGAACTACCAGCTGCCTGGTAGACTTGAGGGACAGAAGGACTTAGAAAATGGTTAAACCATTGAAAATAGCCATAGCCCTAAACATTTCCACATTATTTCAAGTTATAACCACAAAACCTAAAGTATCTAATTTGTAATGCCTCATTTGGAACAATAAATGGTTTTATTAACTAATACTTGGAGAAATAATCAGAGAGCAACAAATAGTTTCAAACTAACTCGGAAGGAGCTGCAGACCCCTAGAGCCCAAGAGGGAGAATCTTCAACAGCATGTTTATTATGCTTAACATCACGGTCTTTGACTTTATGTTACATCCATAATGAAAAACTGCTATGATCAGTCAGAGCAGAAAGTTTAGCTGCTGTTAATGCATGAAGCAACTATTTTTGATGTGAAATGAAGCTATTCTTTAATTCTTGAACTGCTTTTTTCATATGATTTAGTGATTTTATGGTCATCAAAATCCATGCAGCCTGGAGACAAACACTTATAAAGCAGCACAGCCAGTTCTGTGTGTTTAGTCAAACAATCCAGAATAAACATGTTTCATAATCAGTGTGTGATTCATGATTGTACTTTTCAAGCCAATCTCTTCCTAGAATCTCTTTTCCTTAATGTTTCGGAGCGGATGCTTGAATCCAACGTATTTAATGCCTCTCCTGCTCTGATAATGATTACGTTTTTTTTTTCACCTTCATCAAATGATCATCTAACTGCGGAGAGAGAGAGGAGCCGCTTATCTCATTCACACAGTGTAACACATCACCTTCCCCCAGCCAAGGACCCCACAGGCCCACTGACGCCAATGACTCACAGCCACGATACACAAACCAGGAGGAAAAGAGCCACAATGTTGGCAGGGAGAAATACATGAAGCGCAGGAAATGTGCTCTTAATGACGCAGCATCGGTTACTGGAGCTTCCAGCCACAAAATCATTGAACAGGTGATCGAATAAGGAAATGCTTGTTGTCACCATGTGGGAGACATAGAGTGCCTTGCAAAGGGATGACGGTATGCAATGAACCTTTTCTCCTTTTATCATACTGCAACCACACAAACGTCATCATTTTATTGAAATTTTATGTGATAGACCAACACAAAGCAGTGCAATGTTGTGGGGTGGAAGGAAAAAAACTGTGGTTTTCAAAGTGGTTTACCAAAACCAATTTCTATAAATTGGTAACGTGCATTCTGTTGGCCCCAATGAATCAATACTTTTGAACTGAAAAGGGTAAAGCTGGCTAAAATAACTCACTAAGGGTTATGCACGGGTACAATTTAGTAAATAATAATAAACTGTATAAGAATTTGTTAATTTTAAAAAGAGGAAGATTTTTGACACTTTCTCTAGCCTGAAAACAGCTGAAGCTTAATTTAAAACTTGTGGACGAAGCCCTTTGGTCTGCTTCCTAACAAACCAAGCTGGGTTAGTGATCTCTCTCTTAGTGCAACATGTGCAGTACTGGCAGGTCAGTCACTCACTGGGTGTGTCTCCTCATTTCTCTTTCATCACACCGACTGGCTCACTTTGCTATGAGAAATAGAAGATGGAGTTTTTGCCACGTCTCTAATAAAGCTGACAGGAAAAAATTATTCTATTTCTTTTTCTAAAAGCTTGCTTCTTTCCTCTCCAGAAGACTGTTACTTCATAGCATGCAGGTAAAAGTATCACTGTGTGGGGATCCATTACTAAATGACAGAAAAGATTAATTCATAAGAACCTAATAATGATTATATTTGGACAATTGATCTAAGGTCCAAAGGTAATTTTCAACAGTCCTAAGCCGAATATTGAAGTGTCTACTTTTATCTTTAAATACGAATGTTCAAGGTCAGCTTTAGAGGTTTGTAGAAAAGCCTTTTGCTGCAGCAGAGACTAAGGAATTCTTTATTCCATTCATTTTTCTTTGCAAGACAGAAGCTCAGGCAGGATTTATGAAGTCTGTCTGTAAAAACTAAAGCTCACTTCTAACCACAGATTCTCACTTTGTGTCTGTTGTTTTATTGGATCATTCTAACATATAGATATGCTTCAATTAGAACCATTTCATTGCTTTTCTGGCTGTTTTATGATCATTTACTGATGAAAGGTTCACCTCTGGTCCAGTCTTATTCCCTTGTATCTACAGCAGCAAGCCCCTTTTTCCAAGCAACTTTGACAAACTTTTGTGACTCCTGGAGTAAAAAAAAATAACACACATTCCCACAGCATGATGCTGCCACCGTGATGAGTCACCATCAGGACAGATAGTGGCTTTCTTTTTGCTAGTCTTGAATTAGACTCAATTTGTGGAGTGCGTCACTTATCCATGTATTATCAACAGATTCTAGGCTTTGAATTTCCTCTAGAGCTGTCACAAGCTCAGAGTTTCTCTCCGATTTCCCAGCCTATCAGATTGAGTCGATAGTAATGTCTTGGTTCCCTCAGTTTGAGTCATCTGTGTATTATATCCTTTTTCTCTCCGTTGGCACGGCAACACATGCTGCTTCTCTAGAGGCTTGGGGTAAGATGCTGTTTCCCAGGCTTGAGAAAACTAGATGCTCAGTTAGAGGTACAAGGAATGTCTTAAAGTCTCATCCCCTTGTTTGTTTACTCCCACACAACACCTATTTATGTATCCTTTTTTTATTTATAGTTGAACAGTTTCTATATGTGACACTGTTTTCTCTCATTTCCTTGATGACTATTTCCTTTTTTATAAAATGCATTGTTCCTATAATATTTAGAGTTGGATGAACAGTCAATAAAACTTTCAAAGTTTTAATCCTAACCTTGATGTAACCTTCTCTACAGCTTTCACTCTGATTTCTCTGCTGTTTTTCCAAGGTTTCCAGGATGCTTCTTGTTCACTAATGTTCTCTACCAAACCTCTGAGGTCTTCAGATCACACCTCTATTTATACAAAGTTTAAATTACACAGAGCCAGACTGTAGAATTAAGCAGTGTTGGCCTGGATTTTATTTAGGATAGTAGCATAGGACAGACAAATAAAAAACACGCACACAAAAAAAGAACAAAACAGGCAAGTGAACATCATTCAATATACTAAGTAAGCCACAAAGCCAAGGTTGCAGACTCCTGATCTTAAAGAGGAAAAATGTGATTCTATCATAATATGACTGAAGCTTAAAGCTAAATGTAATTTCTAAGTATTTAAAAATTACTTAGAAATTACTGTTAGCTTTAATCTTTAGTTATACAAAAAATGATCTACAAATAAGCAAAACAAATCTTAAAATTTTCCCTTGATTTGAGCAAGTAAACACGATAATCTACCAAACAAGTGAATATCATTACTCTTATGATAAAATAATTAGATATTTTGCACTTGAGTTTAAGATAATGGGGTTGTTTTGTTTTTTTATTGAATAAAAAATCATATTTTATTGGCTTCTTCTCTCTTACCTACCTTCTTAAACGAAGGTATAATGCAGTTATTTTACAAAAAACTAACTTAATTATATTTTTATTTTTACATTGTATGTTTGCAGAATCCTTTTGAAGATAAGTTAATTCGATGAATAAATAAATACTTCTATTGACTTCAATTTTTCCTGATGGTTCTTCTGCTTAAACTAACCCTTTTTGCTCAGTGTCTATAACTAAAAACCTCTAGCAATGTTCTGCAGTGAGACATGTTTTTTTAAATTTGTTCTGATTAATAAAATAAAACTTAACTGAACTTAATAACAGTGGCCTTAACAGAGACCAGGACCGGCTCTAAAGAGGTAGTGGCCCCTGTTGGCCCCTGTTTAAACCCACCCATGGGGGTGAATATAAAATTCACACGCAGGGTTTTTGATTTAAAAAAGAAGACTTTGAAAACTGTATACAATATATCCTGACTTTCCAATACAAACCTTGTGTTTGTCTATTGCATCAAATCTCAATGCAGCACACTGAAGATTGTGGCTTTAACATAAAGAAAATGTGAAACTAAAAGCTTAAAAGGTAGGGATACATTTTCCAGTGCACTGCAAATATACTGAAATTATTTGCTGCAATTTTTGAATATTTTTTAATTGCCATGAGTTTTAAAGGTGAACTATCTGTGTAAGGAAGAAATAATTTCTAGATATTTTATGTTAGAAGAAGATATTTGTGGAGAAGTGGGCGGGTGAAGTGGTCATCTGGTGCTGACCACCCTTTATCCTCCCCACAGTTGGAGTGAAATGTGGGTACGATGAATCATCCTGTATCTGTGATTAACAAATGAGCTGTGCTGCTGTCAAACACTCAGTGTTCCCACACTCTGCTGCTGCAAACAAGTTCTGCAAGAGCTGTGAATCACATCTTCTCACTTGTCCTTGCAACGTCTTCCTTAAGCATTAAACCCCTCTTTAATTTGGTTCATTACCTCAGTCTCAGACAGAGCCTCCATTAAGGTAGAAAGAAGCTGTCTAAAGGAGGAATCCACTCTGTGCTATGAATAAGTGAGTGCTTGGCACCTTCTGTCAAGTTTTTCAGGGTTCACTGCTCATGCATATCTAAACTTGGTGCATTGAAGGGTGCTGCAAGAGGACATGCAGCAGGGAAGGGGGAAAGAAGAGTTGATAAAAAACATTTATTTCTCTCAGCATGGTTTTTCACAGCCTGTTTTTTGTATAGGATCTTTACAATCACACTAAGTTGCAGTAAATTTCCATGAGTTCAAATAAATCAGCTTTTAGTCTTTAGGATACAGAGCAACACCGGATCCTTCTCAGAAGCACACATCTTCACATATACGATGTTTTATTTAAATCTCTTCCCTGAAACATATATAGATTATATTTAGCTACAGCAGCAGTATTAAATGTCCTATTTCTGCAACTTATTCTGCAGAAGCCCTCAGAATCAACCTGATCGAGACCTTCTGTTACGCAAACAAGCAACCGCAGTGCCGCATGTGAGGAGGGGAGAAAAACTTACTGTGTCTCTGCGAGGACCTCCTGTCTCCTTGTCCGGGCGAGGATGCTGACAGGGTCTGGATGTGAAAGCAGGTTGCCGTGGTGATGAGTGATTCAGGACAGGACTGCGCATGTAATAAAAAAATAAACCCGGGCAGCGCCGTCCTACTGGGATAGACTACGAAAGCGCGTCTGTGAGCGATTCTGGACGAGACTGTGGCTCCTCGGGAAATATAGGTCTGCGTGAAGGTCCGCGTCGTGGGTTTATTTGGAGTGTTTTGTCACAGAGATGATGAGCTCACGACCCCTTGAAAAGGTCTGAGGTGGTCTGATCCAATCACAGGATTACCCCAATGAGCTTTTAAACCTTTAAGGAAGCTGGATTTAATTATGTTTCTATTTCTTTTATTAAATTTTTACTGGTGTAAATTTAAAAAATCTAGATAAAATTAATGGAATTAAAATGCTTTCATCGAACTTAACAGTTAATATCAAATTGAAAAAAAAATAAAAAACAAATACTGTCTTTAGGTTTGCTTTAGATATTTATTTATTTATATATTTATTTATTTATTTCATCACTGAACTCAATCTGTTCTTATTGCTTTGATCCAGTTATTTCTCAATACTGTTATTTAATTTCACTAATTTAGTGAAAAAAGTGTGACTCATTGATTTCACTTAGTGAGTTGCTGCTAATAGTGATGATGAGGACTAGAGCAGGTTTTCTGTTGTTTGTTTTCCAGTTGTAGCATTTTAAGTTAATTCCTTACTCATATATTGTGCTCTTATTCATTAAGATGTTATTTGAAAAGACCTATGTTAGATAATTATCCTTGGGTTTCCTGTTTCTTTGTTCAACTCTTTGTTAATTAGTCTTCCTCCTTCAGCTACTCCTCAACCCCAAAAATCCCCTTCTGGGCCGGGTTTTTCAAAAGGTTTAATCAAGATGAAACTGACACAGATCACATAATCCATCTCAGTTTCCAGATGGTTTTTCAAAGTAATGTTGGATTGGATCCTTCTGATCCAGATGCCAAATTTGAGAAATTGCCAAATCCAGATATCTGTAACAGGACAACTGCTGTGTTACACATCGACCAGCAGATGTCAGTATTAAGCATCTGTTCAGCATTCAGCTTTGTTTTCAAAATTATGATTTCAATTTGAGAGAGTTTTTTGTGACGCAAACGTTTGCTTCGATGCAGACCTATATTCACAAGGTAACCAGGATATATAGCCTGCCCTATAGCATTAGAATGATTGTTGTACTAATTAAAATAAAACCTTATGGATAAATATGTTTTTCGTAGGCGACACTGCATGTTCCGACTAAAGGGCTATTGATCAAATGTTGAAGTTTGATTTCATTTTGGGCCTAAAATCCAGACCAAAAGCACCCTGTATATTCAGTATAATCAATATTTTTGGGATTAAAGTAATTCCAATCCTAGTACAAAACACTGTAAAATCCAAACTCAAGGTTTGGTCTGGATTAGAACCAGGATTGGATTCCCTCACCTAACTTGAATCCAAAGAAAAAAATGGAAATTCAGGATATGATCTACAATCTGATCCAGAATCCAAGCGGATTAGTTTTGGAACACCAGGCCCAGACTTATGTCTGGATTCCAGGTTTTTCTTTCCCCAGACTCTACACCAGAAGATTGACTGCTGTGAAAAATTCTCACTGAACTTTAAGCAACATGCCTGTACATTGTTCCTACTCAACCTGGGACTCCAAATTAACTACTTTACAAACTTTAATTCAATCTGAACACTGAATTTAAGATCACATAAGATTCTTTTTTTTTCATTAAATGCTTTTAAGAATAAAGTATGCAGTCTTTTTGTTGTTAAGTCATCACGATGATTCTTTTTGTCAAACACAACTTAAATCACACATTTAATACACAGACATAGACTACTAGGAAAAGATCATTACCAAGCATCCTTAAAGGAGACTTAAAAATGTAAAGATAGTTTTGACATTATATTTGGTACAGAAGCAGCTTGATACAAGGAATGTAGCATTTGTAGCTCATTTCTTACATCAGAACAATAAGGTGACTCAGCATCCTTGGGCAGTGACATTAAACTGAATAAGATTTTACATTACATTTGCTCATTATAAAACCTTACTTAATTTTCACATTTACTAATTGGCTAAATAAGATTTTTCATCTCTGGTCTATTTTCTCTATTGTCACCTCTTCCATGAAGGTTATGTTTTTGGTAGCGTTTGTTTGTTTGTTAGCAACATTACAGAAAAAGTTTTCGACGGATTTTGCTCAAAAATATTACAGCAGGGGTGTAATATAACCATTGAGAAATTGTTATAAGTGAAGCAATCATCATCATCATCAAAATGTAATCATTTGACAATGGATATAATACCCCCTTTCTGGGAAAAATTTTTATCAAAATCCGTCGATAACTTTTTTTGTAAAGCTGCTAACAAACAAACCAGCGTGGTGCTTGGCGGAGGTCTGAGCTCTCCGAGTGCTTTTCTAGTTTTTCTTAAAGTTGAGATCAACAATATGTTCGAATTCAGTGGCTGCGTCCTGTGCAGGGTGGTCATTGCGCCGCGCCTCGGCCCATTCAGATTGCTAGACTCCTTCGTACGCAGCCCACGAATGTAGTCTTCATTTGGCCCGTTTTGAAGGATGGGTCTTATGCAGCCTTCATTTTCCCATGGTTCATTGCGAGTTAAGGAAAAACGGCTGCTTCGTGTTTAGAGGAAAGAGGAAATGGCGACGAACAGTGGTGAATATTGGACATGCAGTTTAATATACAATTAAGTGAATATTTCCATCTGAAATTAATGAAAATATATTTTTTAAAAGGTTAATCGAATCAGATATGTGGCGTTAATGTTTGTTTTATTGAAAGGGTTTATTCTGTGACAGTGCAAGTGGGTTTGGCTGATATTTAAGCAGATTCCAATATCTGTGCGGTGTGTGAACAACAGATCTGATATCTGTTGTGACGGTTCTGCTGTTGAAGCTCCTTAAAAATTAAATTAGCCAAAAGATCATTAGTAAGTAGTTCAGCATCCAATCTTTACCTGATTTGTGTATGAATTGTCACAGTTGCTAGACAACAGAGCGTACGCCGAGTGAGGGGCGGTGAAAGCCGGAGAAGGCTGGACCTGTTTGAATCCAGACCTTCACATTTACCTGCTGTTATTTTCAAAGGACTTTAAAGATGCTTTAAAGGCTTAATTGCATTAAGATTTAAAGCATAAACCTTCCTGACAGACTCCTTTTATTTTTTTTATTTACTTTTGCTTATTTTCAGTAGTGTTAGCATGATTATTAGCTAATACCTCATTGTTTTAATCCATGGTTGTTTGTGGTTATTTTATACAGTGAACGATTTATGACTCAGGCCAGATTCATCCTTTTTGGTTGACAGTTGAATGAACAGAGACATTTTCTTGGTTGGTGATTAATAACTCTGCAGATAGCCATAGTCTAAATTGAATTAGTGAAAGGTAACTAGATCTTAACAGCTTGAATCTCTGTACTAAAGCATCCAATTACTTTTCAAAAAAAGAAAAGAAATACATTTTTTTCATTCTCAACTTTGTGTCGAAATATTCCTCTTGCAACGTGTTATAAAATGATTAAATTAACAATTAAGTCAATAAACTTTCCTTTGAGCAAATAGGATACGATAAAAAAAACACGTGGTGCAAGGATAACTTGTGTTGCTGAAAGCAGAAAGAAATCATGATTTAACTTTGGTAGAACTGCAACCTGTATTATCAACAAAGCTAACATATTACTGGATGTCTTAAGCATTTTCCCTTGCTGATCCTACTTAGTCATTTTTGATTTTATAGTTTGAAAGTTATTCAAGAATAAAAAGTAAATGCTTAAACTGGTTCAGTTTGAACCCTGGTTGCCTATGGGTAGCTTTGCTGGATCAAGAAACCTAAATATACAAATCTTTGGATACTAAAACAAATATTTTCTACATGTTGCTGCATTTCAGCACAGGCTTATGTAGCAGGTCTGTTACTCTGCAACTAAAGTAAAATTGCCCCACAGGGGATGAGGAGTTCATGCAGCCAGGGACTCAGTTACAGATCATTGTGTCCCACAGGTGGACTTTATTGTATGAGTTTATTTTTTATTCATTTTTTTTTTCTTGTATTGTATGAGTTTAAAGTTTTCAACAAGTATTGGTTTAGTTTAATAAATAATACTTGAATGAAATAGGGAGCACATGTTGGACATTTACCATGCTACCAAATTATATAAAATAATTGATACAATTTTACATAACAATTAATTTTTTAAAACAGTACAAGAAAGTAAAGAAAAAAAGTAAATATATTAAATACCAAATTGTTGACGTCTTACACAGAAAAGATGTATAGAAATGAATGAAAGTACATAATAGAAATGATTTGTTTTAGTTTGATTAAGGTAATACGTTCCATTTAAATATCCAATTCTCAGAATAATTTAATACCTCTTATTGAACTATAACCTTTCCTCAATCATACTGTCATTTTTGTGTTTATCACACATAAATAAAGTAAATCTTTTAACTGTGCTGATTGAAACGGAGGTAACTTTTATTGGATGAGTGTGTGTCTGTTTTAACAGCTCTGTATATACCTGCCAGTCTCTGCCAGCATGTAAATCACTTTCATTCTCCTGGTAAAAGAAACAAGGAAAATAAAATCACACTTTAGATAAAAACAGTCAAAATCTTGTCTCAAATTAGAAAAGACTGGAAGACATTCTGTGTGATTTGTTCTTTTCAATAAACATCAAATGTAATTGTATTTATACTACCCCCTGCATCATTTCACACCTTTAAGAACAAGCAACCATCCTGATGCTCTTTGGGCCAAACTAAAATCCAGAAGTGATTTTTCCACTATCACTGTGATTTCACCTGAATATCAGAAGATTTTATCTTTAAATATCTGCTCAGGCTATATATTAATTTAAATGTAAGTTAAAACCTAATATAATCTCTTTAGCATTTGGTTTGAGAATAAGATCCTAAATAGTTTTAATGAGAATTATTGTAATTGTAGTCCTTTTTATCGTGTTTAATAACTAGAAAAGCACTTGGAGAGCGCAGACCTCTGCCAAGCAGCACGTTGGTTTGTTGGTTTGTTTGTTTGTTTGTTAGCAACTTTACGAAAAAAGTTAAGGATGGATTTTGCTCAAAGTTTCACAGAAGGGGCATATTATAACCATTGAGAAATGATTTAATTTTGATGATGATCCGGATAACCATCAGGGGGGGAGCTTCGTTTGTAACCTCCTTGGCGGAGGTAATTACATTTATTTTTGTGTGTGTGTGTCCTGTTTACTAATATAGCTCTGGGAATCGCTGTCCCAGAGCGAGATAATAGCCCAACTGATTTGCTTTCCTACGCAGACCATTATAGTTGTTGCCATAAAGTTGCACTTAGTAATTATATATGAATATGTTTTTATTGAAAAACATGAAATATTAATGTTTCTTTTTGTTTATTTGTTTGAATTGTGAAGCACTTTGGTCAAGCTTGGTTGTTTTTAAAGGTGTTATTCAAAGGCCAAAAGAAAGTTGCTTTTCTTCCAAACTAATTCATATCAAGAGTCAGAGCATTAATTGGTGTGAAGAAATTAGTTTATGTTTCCAAAATCTACACTGAGCTTTTAGAGCAGCAAAGATTGGCATCATTGGATCGTTTAAAGACTTTTTCAAGGACTGCTGGTGAAATGCCAGAATGTTGCACATGTTTGAAGAGAAATTATTTTATAAAAAAAAGAAAAGAAAAAAAAGATTTGGATGAAGTTTATCATATGTAGAGATCCTCCTGCTGATTTTTTGTTGGGTCGTGGCTTAATGTAAGAGTTCATCACCCGTACAAACACTACAACCCTCCACTCCCGTGAATAGAACCAACATTTATTATTTTGACCTTTGCTGTGACATCAAAGTGGATTCCTGACTCGTTCCTCTGTAAGGAGACAGAAGTGTCAGCGCTCACAGTGTGAGAGGAATCCTGCTGGCCTCTGTTGGTGTTGTAGCCTGTAAAGAAGAGCATTGAATTCTGACTGAACGTAATTAAAGAGAGAATCAATTAGACTGCTGTTTGTTGGACAAAAAATATATTCAATCAGGCATAAAAAGGCACATGCTAATTCCTGTGTGTTTGGTGGCAGAAATGATGAAGAGAAATCGATACGTTTCATCTTGAAAAATGTTTTCATTCCAAAACCCTATTTTAGTTGTTTATATTTGAAAATATTACACTAATTGTGAACCCTGAATAGTTTCTAATGACTTTAAAGGATAACAATTTGAAACTCTTGCTGGTTATCTTTTTGCTGAGGTTGATTTCTACTGGTATTAAAGGCTGAGAGGAAGAAAAATACCCATCTATGCTGCAGCAAATTCAGTTTGTATAATTAGGCCTCACATTACAACACAACCATATCTCTAAAAGGAAGGGCTTAAGAGAGATTGATTAATGTAAAACATGTTGGTAGCAGTATCATGGTGTGGCGATGAATTTCCTCTAAAACGACAGACCAGTTGGTCAAATTAGATGTGAAGATGAATGGAGCTAAATACAGGACAACAAGACCCTGCAAAAAACAAAAGCCTGAGGCTGAGCTTTTTCTTTAAGCAGAACAAAGCCTGAGCTCATTAAAAAGGTATATAATAAACTATATTCATGTGTTAGATGGCCTGGTCAAATCCAAATATTAATCTAACTGTAAATCTGTGACAAAACTGGCTTTGAAACACACTGTCTATTCAAGCTGTCTGAGCTCGTTCTTTTTTTTCTGAAACAGGGATAAAATATCCTCTCGGATTTTCAGTTGTTTTTTTCTTTGCCTGGTTCTTTTGAAGACTATCCAATTCAATTCCGTTCTGCATGACTTCCTGTTGGTACCATAAAAAATAATTTTAATATACATTAAAGTCTATGTGTGTCAAATGAAAGGTTTATGCAGTAGGAATGCATCTGAAGACACTTTAAAAGAGACGAAATGAAAAAAAAATAACATTAATACTCACTATGACGAAAAGGTACAAAAATTTTGCATCACCTCAAACAGGTGCTGAAAAATTACACTTATAAAAAAAGAGAAGCTGATTCACTAACACATGCAATTAAATAAAAGCAATCCTTTGGCAAGCTGCAGCTTCTCAATGTACTCTGAATGAGATCATCCCTTGACGTCTTTCAAGCTGTCCTTGTAGTCTCTGAATGGCTCATCTGTCGCCATCAGGTTTATGGATTATTTGTACTTTATCACATCATTTAGACATGAAATCTGTCATTTGTCTCTTCAGTTTGGCAACAATCACATAAAATATTGAGCTTAGGATCAGTCAAATCTTGAAAACGTAATAGATATGGTCTTTCTTGGTTCCAGAAAATATGTTTTGTTGTTAAATTCAGAGAATTTTACATTTTTAAATACGAAGAATAAAAATTTTTTTCTTTAGTTTCTGCTGTTTTTTTGGGGGTTAAAACTTTAACTTTAATGTATAGGTTAAGTAAGTCTAATATACTGTAAACTAATTTGTATAGCATAAAGCTGATTATCAACTGGAAGGTTAAAAAACTGCAACACAAATTAGCAACATAATAAATAATTCCAAGTTTTAAGGAAATCTATTAAAAAATATGAGCTACAAAAAAGGTAGTTTTAGAGGCTTGGAGCGTTTTTGGAATTTTTAAGACTAAGAATTCTGAGTTCTTTACTTAGAACGCCACCTAGCGTTCAGTATCTAACATTGCACTGTAAACATGCGCTTTTTCTCATTTTAGTATTACTGAAAAATATTGGTGTTTTAGCAACCACCAAATATTTACTGTAACTAAATTTAATTCACTTAATTTAAGGAACACTTGGTAATTTAAGATGCTCTAACTATTAGGTTTATTAAAACCGAAACTTTTTAAGCTAGTTTTAAAATTTGGAAGGATTTGTTTAAATGACTCAACACAATGAGCTCGATGCTGCTAAGACCTGCCTGTTATAGAAACCTCCAAATCCCCAAAGCATTGTCAGTCAGATCTCTGATATATGACAGAGCTGGATTATTAAGGATTTTTATGTGATGTGTGTGTATGTCGGATAATATGTGCAGTGCTGCTCAGTGGTGTGTTTGTTAGCACTGCTGCCTTGCACTGATTGAGCCCAAATCATACTTTTTAGGTGAATTCGTTACTGTAAACTACTTGTCCTGAGGTCAGTCGGTCTGTCTGTCTGTTTGTCTGTCTGTAGGGTAACTTGAAGAGTAATGAATTGATTTTGATGAAGTTTTTTTTACAAAAGTTTCACCTCAGTTCAAGGAGCAATCCATTAAATTTGGGGGACGATCCACATCATAATCTAGATCAGGGGTGTCAAACTGGTTCCAGAAAGGGCCCTGTGGCTCCTGGCTTTCTTTCCACCCAAGCAGTAACACACCAGACTGTAGTCATCTCATTAAGTCATCAGGTTAAGGCTGAAATCACTTAATGAGTGACTGGAGTCACAATCAGACAATACAGTAAGACATTTTAAAGAATCTTTTCAAGTTTTAATGTCCTCTGTATCACAAAGGGCAGATACTTTATTTATTTCCCTCCACAAATTAATGATTTTGTTGGCAAGGTTACATGATCAGTGTGTGTTGCATTAAACAACATATCCCACCCTAAATATAAGGGAATTGTTTTTTTTTTAAGCTGGCTAACATTCGTCTGTTACTAAATATAACATTGGGAAACTGGAGAGAAAACAGTATTCTTCATCTAGAGAAATCTTCAGAAAAAACAGTCTACTGCTGTATAAAATGACTATTTGTAAAAACAAGAGCAGTGTTTTTCTCTTCATTAAAAAAGGAGAATACAAATAAAGAGTTGACAGATTAATTAATAAGATATTTATTTATTAGCCATA
>JAUZNJ010031683.1:0-14094 GCA_034780135.1 Jordanella pulchra | reverse complement strand
TTTTTTTTGAGTATGTGAGAGTTTTTGGTAGTGTGTGAGAGACAAAACGTAAATTTTGTCCTAAACGGCCCCTCATAGTTTTCTGTGTACTTTGCATCCTGAAGATTTAAGCACCATGCAGGTCCGACCTAAGCACATTCCAAGTCAGATGCAAATCACAGACTCACCTGTGGTTCTCCTGGGTTGTTGGAGTCCTTTGTCGCATATTTTTTTTATTTGCATTTGATTTTGGAAGAGTGTGATTGCGTAGATGATTGGAATCTAAAACCTATTTAAAATGAAGGTGGAATTCAGAGGGAATACTTCCTTAAATAACTTGGTTTAATAACTTGGATTTAATATACAAGTTGACGGCTTAGATGAAGATATTAATTTTAGTAGCTCTTAAAGTTCAACGGGATATAAAGGGTCTAAACCCGGTTCAGGTTCCATAGTTACCCCAGATGCTGCCTCTCCTTCTGCAGATAAACAAATAATTTTTAGAGGTGTGCCAATAATTGTTTTGATAGAATCAATCTCATTTATGAAGAATCCCATAAAATCATTACTGCTAATAGAAGGAGTAATGGATGGTTCAGCAGAGCTATGGCTCTGGGTGAGTTCGGCAACTGTCTTAAAAATAAATCTAGTATTATTCCTATTCCCCTCTATTAATGAGGAGAAATATGCTGCACTTGTTCTATGAAGGATCATTTTATACAGCAGTAAACTATTTTTTCAGATATGGAAGGATTCCTATAGAGGTGTAGAGTTCCATTTCCTCTTCAGGTTTTTAGCATTATTGAGATAAAATTTTAAAATCCTCCTCCAGCTCCTTCCTGTATTACTGTAATGTTAAATACCTACGGTTAAGACCAAATATAAAACTACAGATGACTCTGTTTGCACTCAACTACGGAACAAGTTCCTGTATTTTCTTTTTTTTCTTGTCCTTTATAGTCATGATGTAATATAGTTGTTTTTTATTGTTCATTTGTTTTTTTTCATCTGTGACAGGTGCAACATAGATACATTTTTCATATGTCAATTAATTATAGGTGGATAACATTTACAATGGCTAGATGGAGTAATAACCTCTTAATATCTGGGCAGGATTCAGAGTATGGAAAAATTGGGATATATTTTTTAGTTCTTATCCAGAGCTTCAAAACTTCTTACAAATATGTTTTGAACTAAGCTGGATTTGAAATCATTGGCCCCCTTGACAGTGTGAAGGGTTCCAACCATCAAGCTCCTGTTTCGTCAGGAGACACCTGAGCAGCAGAAACAGTCAAAGATCCAAATGTTTCATTCCAGCTCTTACTTTGTCCCCAGGCCAGAGAGGCATGTAACTAAATTAAGTTGACAGCAGCAGTATTGACATTTCTCAAAGCAGAGCACAATAAAGTGATTTAAAAGCAGTACCGTAAGCATGTTTTGCTCTAACATCTGATTGGTGGAAAAAGGCAAATACAGCAGGTCATTGAGCTGTTGAAACCAAAGCGCTGATTCAGTAAAAAGCAAACCAAGTTAAAGGCAGAAAAAAATAGTCTTAAGACTGAAAAATGAGGCATAAGCCGAAATATACTTTATGTTTTGTGCTGTCTTTAATGACAGCGACTTGTATGACTGATCTGGTTCAAGGTAAAGTTTCAACTCTCCCCACTTTCCTCTGTTCAGCTCCAGCTTTAAATCACCTCCTAAATTGCCTACTTTCCTCAAAGTGGAGACAAAACAGCCTTTCTGTGGGGCTATTATGATGCCAGTGATTAGTTATTTTCCATTCCGTGCGCTCTGACCCATTGCACCTATTCAGCTCCTCATTGCACCACTTCATTTTACAGGCCGGCCTCTGATCGCCTAATGTGTCACTGCTCTCATGTATGCCTCTGCAGCTATTAATCACTGCATTTCTTCTATGCCGTGAAAAGTAGCCGATTTTATTCTCTGCATAAATGGAGAGAATTCTTTTTTGGTGTTTGTTAAAACTCATTCTGTAAACATATGATGTGAATTTTATTACATTTTATTTTGCAAGCAAATAATACCTTTTGTAAATGAACATTGAAAAAAAACACAATTAGTAAATTCCAATCCAAAAATAAAACTTTGAAAAACTTCTAAAGGAAAAAAAGATTTGCACTTTTCTCAGTTTGTTTATTTATTTATTTTTTTATATATAATTTTTCAAAAACCTTTTTTTTCTTTTTTTAACAGATTTCATATCTTCAATTTTCTTCTTTCAAATTTACATTTTTTAGACTACATTTTACCAATACAATTCCTTCTAAATTGGATTTTAAACATCACATTCTCTTTACTTCTGGGGGCGGGCTTTCCTCTGGAGGGAGGAGCAAAGATGCATTTGTATTGGTCTGCTGGACGTTTGCAACATTTTTATTGGTCAAGCATTTGTATTGGGCTTGAAGTGAAGAGAATGAGATCTAAAAAACACAATTTTAAAAGATTGCAGTTTGTAAAATTCAATCCAAGAGAGAGAAATAAAAAATTAAAATATAAGATTTGAAAAAAAATAAGGTTGAAAAATAAAATTGAAAATGAATCAAAAATGTAACAAAAAATGTGAAGAAACTATATTTTAGAAAACAGCAAAGTTACTCTCAAAGGTTTGTTTTATTTTCATTTTTTGTTTCATTTCTGTGCTGCATTATTTTCACATTTCCAAAGCATGTTCTTTGGTTGTAACCATAATGGAACAAAAACCCCTCCATGCCATCATTGCAATATATATTAGTAATGACAAATAGCTCTCTGCTTCGTGGGCATTTACACCTCTCTCTCTCTGTGTCTTAACCATGGGGCAACATGTGCCGCTTTAAGGTCCTGAATTATACATGATTTAATTAAACCGATTCACCGGTTGATTTGGAGAGCACAAAGGAAATTAGATTCCCTTAAAGCAGGAATCCTGCCACACCTTTTTAGCGTTGTGCTGCTGCATTTTGCTTCGTGCAATAACAGTTACAGCTCAGTTGCAGTGAGATAATGAGTAAAAAGTGCTGAATTTAAGCTTCTGATGACAACAGCTTGGACTCAGTGAAAGGATCCAGCTCTGTTGTGGCATTTAGGATGAAAAAAACAATTGTACATCTGTCCTAAGATGAGAACTGATATTCTCTCCTCCGTCCCCCAGCTGTTCCCCAGCTTCTCCTGATATAATTCCTGTACTGATGTGGTGCTTGTGGGGCCCAGCCGATGAGCTTGAATCATGGTGTGACCTTTGCCTCGACTGAGTAGATGAATCAGGGAATGGGGGCAGTCTGAGTTCCCCTCTTTGCCCCCTCTTAGATGGGACAGCTGATGCTCAGGTGTCTGTTGGGTAATACGATCATTGCCAGCAGACAAAGGCGGGGGGAAATAAGGACGCCTTCAAAATTGTTTTGCTGGATGCAGGAGCCATCCTCTGTCTGCAACATTTGTCAAATTCCGATTGAATCAGCAGTGTTACGCTCACACAGGCGATTAGGGAAAATGGGCTGCACTTCAGCTTACACGGCGCCCGCACTCTGTACGGAAAACTGCACCCCTGTTTCACTTATAAGCCGTAGAGGTTATGTCACTCTTCAAATTTATGCCTCAGCTGTGGCAGTGCTGCCTCTGTGATCAGATTGAAACTCTTTCACTTTCAATGCCCTGGATATTTGCAGCTACTTCATGTGTTGGAAAACAAACAGAGCAGGAAAGAAAACCTCTGCAAGAACTTAATCCCTGGAACTGGGACTTTTGTAGAGATTGTTCCAGCTGCTGCAGCTGTAGCTCTGCTTCATGCCTCTCGCTCCTTCTAAAATAATGAGAAGTTGCTGCATAATGTACGCTTTGAGCTCTTTAGTGCCAACTCATTTAATATTTCACATTGTGGTACAGCCAGGCACGGCTCTACTTTGCAGATGTGGGTTCCTGGACAATTTGTTAGTATTTCATCTACAACTTTGGTTGTTTTTTGTTGAAAGTCATTGAGTTTTTCTGTTAGGGCAACTTGGAGGGCAATTATTGTCTTTGGGACTTAATGCCTTGTTACCCAGGAGGTTATGTTTTCATCAGCATTTGTTTGTTTGTCTGTTTTCAAAGTAGCTTGAAAAGTGTCAGGGGGATTTTGCTCAAATTTTCACAGAACCGGTGTATTATAATCTTTGACAAATGATTAAATTTTGATAATGATCTGGGTCCGGTGGGAAGGTGGAGGTCACAATATTTCAGGGAAAGCGCTGCTCGGCGGAGGTCTGCGCTCTCCGAGTGATTTCTATTGTTTTCCACTTTTCTTGTTTGTCTGTTTTTCTGTTAGCAGGATTATTAAAAAAATTATGTATGTAGTTAAATGAAATTTTCACCAGAGGTGCATCCAAAGAACAATCCATTAAATTTGCGTGATGATCCAGATGATGATGTGGATAAAGGGATTTTTTAAAGGATTCTTTAACATTATTTGTTGAAACAAGCAGTTCCCCCCTAAACCAGAGGATGGCAGCAGTAACTATTGATAGTTTCAGCATTGGACCTAAAAAGAAGTATTAAACTGAAGAAAAAGAGTACAAAAAAGGGGAGCCATGCCCCGATTGAAGTCTCGATTTGCTGAAACAAAAACAAAGGCATAGTGCATGAAGAAGGTGCTTGCAGAACAGACACCAGTGGCTGCAGACACATGCTGTGCCTAAACTTATGAAAGGATTTTTTCGAAAGTTTTACCAGAGGTGAACCTCATGCCAAGGATCATTTGTTAAAATTTGGTGTTGACCTAGAACATGGATGATCTTTAGCTTTAGGTTTTAGTCACAATGTGGGCCCTGCGGGAGGTCTGTGCTTTCTGAGTGATTTTGCTAGTTGTTTTTTAAAAAATGGTTGACATTGCAGATTAGTTTTAGTTTTTACTTTTGAAACTCCTAAGTGCATCCTAAGAAGTTTATATGAAAATGTTCGATTATATAGCAATAAACAAACCATACAAACAAAAATTTTGACTTTTTGATGGATTTAAAAATATTTTAACACAGATCACTATCTATGGAAAAAAATCCTCATATGTCTTGCACATGTGAGAGATGTCTTAAAAGCTCCACATTTGATCAAAAGTTTAGTGTAACATTGAGTAAATCAAGAAAACACGTGATCATATGTAAAAAGTGTGACCATGTGGAAGATGATAATCCTTCAAAAGGCATTTGAATCTTTTTTATTAGTAACTCGTAATATTTAACGTTAAATTAAATTAATGAACTTTTGGACAAAAATACTCATTTAAGAGTAGTTTTACTGCACCATGCTTTTTATTTTTACTTGAGTAATATTTTAATAGATTATCATTGTTCTTACTTGATTTAAATGTTTGACTCTTTCATTCATTGAGAATAACTTCAAGTAGGTAACAAGCTCGTTTTTTAGAAGTTTTACGTTAAAAAGAAAATAGGTTTGAAAAAGGTGTTTCTTCTGTCTAATTTTTTTTCTATTACATTATTAGGCTTTTTTAATCATTTTATTATAGAATTTGTCCATAACTTTTACTTTTTCCTTTGTCTGTATTAAAATGCTCCAATATCAGATGTTATAATTAGATGTTTAATACATGGGTAGCCTTTTATGCCGAACACTTTTTTATTCTTACTTAGTAAAACCATAATGAAGTAATGTTACTCTTACATTTTTTGGGCACTCCACCCAACTCTGGGCATCACATAGAAACTGATGACTGGGAGTGAACGGTGAACGGATCTAACACTAAAAAAGCAATGGAGTGAAATTGTACGTCATGGTGAAGCACATTGTAGGTTGCAGAGTGTAAGGATATGAAAATGGAAAGAACATGTTTGGTAAACTTAGAGAGTAAACTTAGTCCAAGTCGAGATCTTCAAGAAAAAAGCATTTACATTTTCACCCTGGTTATCTTGTATTTTGAATGCCTTAGAGACGAGGCGCATATACAGACTTTTTACTGCCAGCCCAGAACGATGGGTCATCTACAAAAAAAAACAAAAAACAAACAGGCTGCTGTTTGCATCACCTCTCATACCCGCTGAAATCCATGAATCATCTAACGCACAACACCTTCCCGCTGTCATCCAGGCCCTTATCAGGACACTCATGTCGTGTAGTTTTACCAGATCAGAGGACAGTGATTTCAAAAGGTACTTCATGACATTCAGTTCTGTTGCCCTGTTCACTGCCACAGCTCAAAGTCATGCAAATGCATCGATGACAGGAATGTGCTTATCCTGTCTAGGAAAATTTCTCTTGACACAAAGGTAGCCAATATCAGCGCCCTAACAAAGAGGCTGGCTCACAGAGATGGATGGGAGTCGCTCCTGTCTGAGGCAACGCTGACTGCAACACAAACAGACTTTTGCTCTTCGGCTGAGACAGGAAGAGATTCAATGATGACTTCATGCATTAATCACCTTCATTTTGATGTCATCCTTGTATAATATCATAAATGGCTAAAGTGAAATAAATCAATGCACCTTAAAATAAGTTGATTTAAAATGTATTTTCCATTAAAATGTAAATTGCACAATTAGATAACTAGATTTCATTAAAACACAAATTTATTAAAAAAAGAATAAAATAACTTCACCTTATCTTTATAAATATAAATAAAGAAAAGTCATTATGTGTAATTGATTCTTTTGGTGCCTAAAACTACATTTGATCTTTTTTTATGACCCACTCTGATCTCCTCCCCCCGTTCCTAAAACAGAGCCCACTCAGGCTGCTGCCTTTAAAACAATAATGTTTTATTGATAGTGAGGACAGTACTTAATGACATTCTATAAAATATGTGGCTAAATTATACAGCAATTGCAATTTTCAAAATATTATTTTTGTGTTTCTGAGGAATGCAGGCGGAGTAAAAACTGTAGCAGCCACCAAAGATTAAATTTGGATTGAGAGGCTTTGGTAAATGTCACCCAGTGGTTACCCATTAGTGACAATTGCAGAATTAGTGACTCTGAACCTGAGTGGGAAAATGGTTCTCCTCCCATTATTTGTTCCCTCCCACAGCTGGCTGTGCAGTAAAACTGCACTATAAAACATCTGCAGATGGAACAATGCAATTATGGGCGCCATCTGCAACAATGATGCAGGAGAACAGATATGATTAACTCAAGCTCAAACAGATGGCCAAATGTTAGATAGCTGTTCGACAAGCAGATAACAGGAGGGAACCTTAAGAGCTTTTATGAGTGGCTGGCGACAGCCTGAAGGCATCAGGAATTTAGCAGGAGACAGGTAGACTAACAGGTTGTTTGGATGGGATTGGCCCGATGAAAAGAGGTTTTAGTGAGGACTGAATTGCGCTCAGTAAGTGTCAGTGAGCCTGATGCTGGAGGCCTTACCACTGTTAATGAGCACACAATCAATTATCAATTAGAACATTTGTCTCTCTGAGTTCAGTCATTATCTAAAGAAATGAAGCTCCTCTGAGGATCACCTTTACCTTCGGGTTCTGTTTTACCTGCAGCAGACTTCAGGGAGCCAACGGTTTTTGTTTAGACTCGGTGACTAACGATCCGGCAGGAGATGGATGAGCTTTCAGACTTCTAACACGTTTATGCATTCAACTTCGTTCAGCCTCTATTCGCTCAGAGTGAGACACTAAAGAACTTCAACATAATCCTCAATCACACTCTAAAAAATACATGTTGATTTTACTAACCCGTTATTTGTGACTCTGGTGCTTTTAAATCCACAGACTGCAACAAAAAGGCTGATGTCCTCCATTACAAAGGCTTTAAATGGCAAGTTAGACCCTCCTAATGGTTAAATACCAGCAACTGATTTAATTTATGTTTTTCAGTCATTTTTGGAAATTTTTTTTTTTTATTTATTTATTGATGAACCTTTATTTAACCAGGAAAGTCCCATTGAGATTAAAAACTTCTTCCTCAAGGGAGTCCTGGCCAAGAGGCAGCAAAAAGTTACAAATTCAGCAAAAATTTAAAATGACATAAGAATTAAATAAAAGTTAGATAAAACAGTTAACAGGTTAGCTGAGTTATGTCTTTTTTTCTCTAAACATCGTTGATTAAATGAAAAAAAAAATTATATATTTACTATATATAAACTGAGGTTAATAGATCCAGCTCTGTAGGCCTCCATTAGCATTACTTAATGATCCTAATAAGGGTTAGTTATGCCAGTTTTGTGCAATTTAATTAATGATTTTAAGCTGCATTAATGTTACTGGAATATTCTCATATTAAGTTTAACAATAAATTTAAAGGAACAGCTGGTTACAATTGTTACAATGTTATATATATATATTAATTCAACAAACTGAACAACTTAAACTAATCCATTTTGAAATTTAAATTCATTTTAAGTTAAGTAGAAACACAATCAGAATATATTAGAATAACAGACTTCCATCTAACTCATGGTGCTACATAGGATACAAATAAATACATGCCGCTAAGCATCCTGGGAAATAGTGGGAAGTTCACTTCCATCAACAGCCAAATATAATATTAATAAGTTTAAAAGATAATAATTTAGTGAAATGAAATGTTGATTTTGAATTTCTGTTTAAAACATTATTCTAAAACAAACCATCCAAGACAAATTAAAGTGTCTTGTTCATGAACAGTGAATCAACATACCTGTCAAAAGGTGCAGAAGTCTGACTGAACATTTCAACAAATTATTTTATTATTTATTACACTTTATTACACCAAATCGGTTTGGTTGAATTAAATGCAACCAAAACATGTTGAGATCAGCATAATAATGTCATTGTAACCATTAATCTGACTGTAAAAGGTTACATAAAACAAGCAATGTCCCAAAAAACGTTCCTAAACTCGAAGCAGTTGTGTTAAATAATAACTAGCATAGACACATGTTCAATATGAGGTGAGAGGATCATGTTGAAGTCAATCGTTGTTTCAACATCTTCACATTTCTTGTTATTTAAACATAATTTAACCTGTTAATGTTCAGCATGAAAACATCATTTTCTGGTAGAAACCAGATCATAAACAGCTACATGCATCCAGCAGGTTGTTTCATTTCTTAGAGGTCAGAGGCTTCCAGTTACTGTAGAATACAGACCATCACTTATAACTGAAACCACATTGTTATTAGTAGTAGTGTTTAATCAGTAGTCAGGTTTATATCATAGGCCACCAGACTTTGCTCCGTTTTTTTTCTGAAAACGATTTGACACCAACCAGGACTCTTTGTTAAAGCGGTTTACACTAGAGCCGTTTTAAACAGACATGGTGTGTTTAAAAGATCTTTTCGGGAAGTCTTTTTCACACCAGCTTTGTGGTTAGTTGTGACCCAGTTTCACTTGTCTGTGATGATGTCTTTATATTTTTTTTTTGTTTTAATTAAAGATTTACTTCATCATCTGCAGTTTTTCTATGTTCTTCAATTTGTTGCTTTTTGTCCTGAAATTTTAAAGGTCGTAGAATGGTTGTATGAGAAAATTTAAAGTCTAACAAACAGAATTCAAATCATTTCAATTCAAATTAATTCAATTCAGTCAAAAGTACTTTATGGACCCCAATGTGAAATTAAATGTTTTCATAACTCATAGGGTGGTTTTGTTGTTGTTGTTTTTTATTCACCAAGTTGTTGTAGAAATGAACCCCTGCTGATGGGAAGAACCTCCTGTCCTTCAGGCTTTAAACCTCACAAGGAACAGCAGATCTTCACAACTTAGCAGGTCTTGGAAAAATTGTCCTTAAAATGCAACAAACACAAGAAACAACATGCATGCATGCACAGATACAGGGACAGTACAAAGATATGGTGACACAGATACATCATCAGGTTGTGTTTTTGGAGTTGGAAATGAGTGGCAGAAGCGACTCGGTCAGGAAAAAAGGTTTTTAATAAACAAGTAATGAAAAGTTGGAGACTGATGAATGTGAGCTGATGAAGAGAATGGGGTTGAGCTAAAACTTCTGTCATGATCTGGGACTCTTAGTCCCTCCTGTGTGGGTTTCTCTCCTGTGCGCCTTTCCTCTTCCTCCACCAGATGGCGACAGGGACTGTTGGATGTGCGGTGTGGTTTCCTCTGGCTCAGGTGTTTCCAATCACCCCCCCATCATCTCCAGTGTATTTCAACAGCTGCTGCCCAGTAGTCGGGGCCGAGTGTTTACTATCTGATGGTATCACAAAGCCTCCTGAGGGTCAAGCTTCTCTTAGCGATCTTCTTGTTAGTTTCTGCTGGAAACTAATCTCCTTGTGTTTTTCTCCTCGTTGCCTTCAGGAACTCTCGGAAAGCCTGGATTGCCGTCTGCTCCTGGCTTTCTCTGTGACTCTCTTTCCTCTTGACGCCGTGGTTGTTACCAGTCCCATGAAACAGCACTCAAAGAATTGAACCGTACTCAAACAGAAATTTCTCAACAGCTCTCTGGACTTTCTCAGGTTCTGCACAGTTTCATGGCGCCCAATCCTCCTCTGGAACCAGAACCGGTGTCCCTTCCTCCGCAACGTGAAGCACCACCGGAAATCAGACCAGCCTCTCCGGAGAAATTTAGTGGTGAGCCGAATCTTTGCAGAGGTTTTTTGTTACAAGTCTCCATAGTCTTTAACTTCTTGGTGGGTTATTATCGCTATGATGACCAAAAGATCGCTTTCATAATTTCCCTGCTGAAGGGGCGAGCTTTGTTATAGGCCCAGGCTCAGTTCCTTGATCCATCCTGTTACGGAGTGTCTTTTTTCAGTCTCGAGTCCAACAGATCTGCAGATTCTAGGGAATTATGGAATCTGAAGAAGGGAGATCGTTCTGTGGCTGATTTTTCTATAGACTTCCGCATAAAGACAGCCTCCTCTGGATGGAATCAAATTGCGCTTAGGAGCGCCTATTATTATGCCCTAAGGGATGATGTCAAGGACGAGCTGGCTGTTCGGGACGAATCTTCGACCTTGGAAGAATTGATCAAACTAAGCATTAACCTGGATCATCGACTCTGCGCCCGAACTAATGAACTGAGTCGGAGGAACCCACCGCCTAGACCCACTCATCCCGGAGTTTCTCAACCAGCTGTTTCTCCTCCTCATTCTTCTCCTGAGGCCAGGGCCCATGCAGGTGGGTCATACTCGTTTAACGCCAGATGAACGGCAGCGCCGGGTCTCTGGCATGCCCTCTCCGTTTAAACCTCCAGGTCCGCCAATAATGGCGAGGAGGTTGGAGGACCAATCTAGTACAAAAGATGATTCTCCTCGATTTACTTTGCCTGCCACTCTGTGTTTCCGTTCCCAGTCAGTGACTCTATCTTCCCTAGTGGATTCAGGGTGCGAACAGAACCTAATAGCCCAAAATCTTATCGACAAACTAGGTATGGAAATCGAAGAACTGCCGGTTCCCCTCCGTGTAACGGCCTTGGACAGCAGAAAGCTGCCGCAGATCACCCACCAGACTAAACCCATCCACTTCATTATTTCCGGTAATCACTGTGAGACTATACCTTTCTTTGTCTTTTTTCAGCTCATCTGCCCATCATCTTAGGTTTTCAGTGGTTACAACTTCATAACCCCCATATCAACCGGAAAGATAAAAGTATAAAATCATGGTCCGATTTTTGGCACTCCACCTGTCTCCACTCAGCTGTTCCCCCAGGTTCTCAACCAATGGAGCTACAAGAGGCGGATCTCTGGGACATCTCATCGATTCCCCCTGAGTACCATGACTTGGCTCCTGTTTTTAGTAAGTCTCAAGCTCTGTCTCTTCCTCCTCATCGTCCCTACGATTGCGCCATTGACCTGCTACCTGGACCCCCTTTACCTTCTAGCCAACTCTATAACCTCTCTCGTCCAGAAAGAGAAACCATGGAGACTTGCATTAAGGATTCTCTGGCTGCAGGAATAATTCAACCCTCTTCCTCTCCATTGGGGGCAGGGTTTTTCTTTGTTGGGAAGAAAGATGGCACACTCAGACCTTGCATCGACTTTAGAGGTTTAAACAATATAACCGTTAAAAACAAGTATCCTCTTCCTCTTCTCTCCTCAGCCTTCGAGCCGCTGCACGGAGCCACGCACTTCACAAAATTGTATCTGCGAAATGCCTACCACTTCCTTCGTATACGCGAGGGAGACGAGCGGAAAACTGCTTTCAAGATGCCAGTCGGACACTTTGAATATCTGGTGATGCCTTTCAGACTCTCTAATGCTCTAGCATGTTTCCAAGCCCTCGTCAATGACGTACTAAGGGACTACCTTAACATTTTTGTTTTTGTCTACCTAGACGACATTTTGATTTATTCACGTTCTTTGGAAGATCACAAAAAACACGTCCGCCTGGTTCTGCAAAGGCTACTAGAAAACAAGTTGTTCATAAAAGCCGAAAAACGTGAGTTCCACAAGCCATCGGTAACTTTTCTTGGTTTCATTCGAGGGAACGGACAGGTTCGGCCAGACAATAAAAAGATCCGTGCGGTTCTGGACTGGCCCACTCCAGAAACCCAAAAACAACTCCAACGCCTTGGATTCGCTAACTTCTATTGACGATTCATCGGCAATTACAGTCAGACAGCCCTAACTCTTACCGCTCTCACTTCCACCAAGACCTCTTTTCGTTGGACTCTGGAGGCTGACGCTGCTTTCTCGCGGCTTAAGAATCTCTTCGCCAACGCCCCCATCCTCATTCAACCGGATCCCTCCAAACAGTTCATATTAGAGGTGGATGCTTCTGATTGTGGAGTAGGTGCCGTACTTTCTCAAAATCTCAGACTCTGATTACAAAACACATCCCTGCGCCTTTTTCTCCCGCAGATTGTCTCCCACAGAGAGAAATTATGATGTGGGTGATCGTGAACTCCTGGGTATTAAATTAGCCGTCATTGGCTGGAGGGCGCTGAGCATCCGGTACTGGTCTGGACCGATCACAAGAACCTCTCCTACCTTCAGTCCGCCCGCAGACTCAACCCCTGTCAGTCCCATTGGTCCTTGTTCTTCTCTCGGTTCAACATCTCCATCTCCTATCCCCAGGTTCCTGCAATATCAAGCCTGATGCTCTCTCCTGTGTGTATTCCACTGATGACTCTGATAAGGTCCCGGCCACCATTCTACCACCCAGCTGCACCGTTGCCTCCATTACCTGGGAGATTGAGGACCTAATCAAAAGAGCCCAGTCCTCTGAACCAGTTCCCGATGCCTGTCCTCATAACAAGATTTTCGTTCCTGCCTCCGTCCGTTCCCGTTTCCTCCACTGGATCCACGCCTCCAAGTTTTCCGCCCATCCTGGCATCAGCTGCACCATCGTTTTGGTCAACTGTCGTTTCTGGTGGCCCTCCGTTCACAAGGATGTCTCGGACTCCGTTCAAGCCTGCTCCACATGCTCCAGAAATAAATCCTCCAACCATCCTCCTTCTGGCCTGCTTCAACCATTACCCACTCCTCATCGACCTTGGTCCCACATTTCTATAGACTTTTTTACCGGCCTCCCTCCATCAAGGGCAAGACCACCATCCTCACCATTGTTGACCGTTTTTCCAAGTCCTGTCATTTCATTCCCCTCCGTAAATTTCCTACCGCCTTCCAGACCACCCAGCTCCTCGTCAAGCACATCTTCAGACTCCATGGAATTCCACAAGACATACTCTCGGACCGGGGTCCTCAGTTCATCTGCCAGGTATGGAGGAATTTCTGCTCTGCACTCAATGCTAAAGTGTCTCTCACCTCTAGTTTTCACCACCATCCCAATAGCCAGACCGAGAGAATGAACCAGGACCTGGAAATCACCCTCCGTTGTTTCACTTCCACTAACCCACACCAAGTGGTTCTGAGTCATTATGAATCAAACAGGCTTTTTTTAAGACAAATATCTGTAATTTATTAGCTCAACAGCAGCACTCTGATAGAGAGATCCCTGTCGGAGCTAGCTTAGCATTCTACAATGGAGATGGATGGAAACACTGAGGATTGCTCCAGAACATCTAGTCTAGAATCGGTTTGTGTGGTTGAACCATCAATCAGTTTAATCTCAGGAGAGGGTGGTGATGCTGAAGAACATGGAGGTATCACAGCTTACAGGTCAGAATCATTCAGAACAGACCTCTAGCCTACAGTCAGAATGTGAGGAAAAACAACTGCTACGCCTCTGCTACAGATAGTATAACCAGTTATTAGTTTATTTAAATAAGTAAGCGTAGAAAA
>JAUZNJ010031682.1:0-14094 GCA_034780135.1 Jordanella pulchra | reverse complement strand
GCACTAGTGGCTCGTTTTTCTGACAGTAGGCTGACAGGAAAGGGGGTATGAGAGGGGGGGGGAAGACATGCTGGAAAGGACCACAAACTGGATTTAAACCTGGGTCGCTGCATCGAGGACTAAGGCCTCCATACATGGGTCGTGTGCACTAACCACTGCACCACCTGCTTTCCTGCTTTCCAAAAAAGAAAAAGATTTTTATCAAAACTTTCTGCTATATTATCTAAGCTATAAAGAAAAGGTTTTAAAGAACAGGTTACCTGGCGATCATCAAGTAGACGGAGGAAGAGTTTATTATTTTGCACTTTGACTCATGATAAGGTGATTTCTGATGCTTTTCTGCCGAGACATTATGTTAATACGACTCCTCCTTTTTCAAATATCCTCCCCCAGACGCTGCTTTCCCTCATGTCATGAAGGATAAACTTGATTTTTCCTGCTTTGTGGTTTAGTTTCTGTTAAAAAAATAATGAGAAGATGAAAAGAGATGTGTTTTGTTGTTCATCCAAGATGTGTTTACCTGATTTTAGTCACCTCATCCAAAAGATATATATATATATATATTCTTGTTTCTGTTTTGACACAACTGCAAATGCAGATTTAATCTATTTCCTTATGAAACTCAAATCTAAGCCGTCTGAGGGATTTAATCTGCATCAGTTTCACCCAAACCTTTAATTTTAACTTCATGCTTCAGAAGGATGTTATAGAAACACCTCCAGTGTTAGAATCGCAGCATCATGTAGAGCATGTTTGCAAATGGAGTGTATAGTAGTGTCGCTGAGCACAGAAAGGGCTGGATGCTGCTGCCCTACATCTGAAGGAGGAGGAGGAGGAGGCGGCTTTCATCTTCACTTAGATATGGTCTGAATGTGCGTTTGCTTCAGTTACAGATCTACTGGGGACCAAAACCCAATACAGTCACATTCAGATGATTTAATTTAGCAAAGTAAATAAATAAAATCCAGAAATTATATTAGAAGGACGTGGATTACGGATCAGGGTTCCCCTTTAGGGAACTTTCAGGCTGTAAAACAACAGCTTCAGTTCAAGCTGAACCTCCTGGAAAATAATGTCCCCAGAAATGCTGGAAAGAAACCACTGCAGTGTTTTCTGAATCTTGTTTTACTTCTGAGCCCGGCTGCTGGAACCGAACGGCGCTGATCCAGATCAGATTAGAATAAATTACAGCCCAGCAGGAAACATAAATATAATAACAACAAAATAAAGTAAGAGATAAAACAGACACGCATGAACTCTGCTCCGGGTTTCATGGAAAACTCTGACTTTACAGAAAGTTTTTCAGGAAAATTATTAGATTTATTTCCTGTTACTTTTTGGATTATCTCAGGGAGAAAAAAAAATCCTGATTAAAATCTTAATACATCACTAAATCAATCTGTCTTTATCTGCTGGCATCAACAAAAATAATCTCCATAAAACATTCATAAGTTAAGACAATAAGACATCTCCTTTTGATTATTTATCTGCAAAATAAAATGAGCTATTAAAATCTGGAAAAAAATCTTTTCTTTATTTGTCAAACAAAAAAAGATAAAAAGAATGAGTTTTGTAGCTAAATAGAAAGTTAGAAAAACTTCTCCTCTTGTTTTGCTCTATTTGGATGAAAAAAAGTTCTGTGTGAAGCCTCTTGTCTCCCCCAAACATCTCTGATATGAGTCTGAGGAAAGTTTGCTCCACTCCTCAACCTGCAGCTTCTTGTCTTCTTGTCTCCCTCCAGCATCTTTAAACATTTCCATGTTCAAAAATCATGAGATCGTCTTGAAATGCGCTTAAAAAAATAATCCGAATACATTTTGAACACAATCGTTTAAGCTGATAACGATGTCATGTTTACATTCACTGGTGCAGAAGTTATAAAGTTTCCCTTTAAAAAAGCTCAAAACAAGAAGTTGTACCTCGTCTGTGCTTGAAGACAACAAATGAGGGAGTTTGTTTGTTCGGTCGCTTCTAAGAATCCTTAATGTTTGTTGTTTATGAAACTTCAAACATTCAAGCACGATTTTTTGTAAACTTAAAAATAATTCCAGTTGTCTGTTGAAAATACCATCGAGATTTTGTCATTCACCATTTTATTGTAATTTTTAATTTACCATTTTTTTGTAGGTTTTTTTAAATTTACTATTTAAGTCTTAGTTTTATTTTTTATCATTTGAGTTGTTTGTTTCATTTTTTAAATGTCTTTGATTAGTTAAAGTAAATTTTTAGTGAGCAAAAAAAGGCCATTAAGAAAATATTTTTTTCCCATTGTTTTCGTTAATACAATAAAACTAGTTTATTAAAAAAAAAACTTGTTGAACTAACCCTAACCCTTTGAAACCAGTAAAACCAGTTGGATGTTTAGAAGATCTGAAACGTGTCAAATGAGCTTCTAATCACTGGATCTTTAGTCGAGACGTGACGCCGGGATTCTGTTGTGTTTTACAGATGAAGGGCCGTACACGAAACACTCGTCCGGCTCCCGACCTCCAGATGGAGCGCTTGCCATCCGGAGGCAGAGCATACCAGGTAACGTTCCCGCATCGTCCTGCTGCTGTGAACCGGATTCCTCAGTCAGGAGTAATGAGGACAGCAGCTGGAAGTGGAGCATCCTTCCCATTAGTTGGAGGAAGAGGCTTGTGTTTGCATCTTACCTCCTCCCACCTGGAGCTGCTCTCCTATATCTGTTTCCTGTCTGGATGCTGCTTTCCAGTTTCCAGATTGATGTCAGAAATCCTCCAGAAGCCTCTAAAACATAAACTGGTTGAGGTTTAGGAACCAGTTTCTGAGATTTATAAACTGGTGGAAGAGAATCACCAGTAAGGAAGACTTTGGACCAGTAAGAAGAAAAAAGATAAAGCATGAAAAAAATCTAGTTTATAGTTTCCACTTCAAATTTATTGCTGAACAGCTTATTTCTTTTGCTTATAGAGTTTTTTTTTAATTTATGAGCTTAGATGTTATGATTTTAATTTTTATTCACTTTGATTTAATTTGAATTTAGATTTTCTAGAATTTTTGTTGAATCCATATATTTATTTTACCATCTTTCTAAGGTTTATTTACTTATTTCTTTTTATTTGTTCATTATATTTTTACATATGTTAAATTTCTTATTTAACAGTTTTGTTTCATGTCATTTATATTTGCATCGTTGTGTATTTTTCATTGTTTAGTGTCAAAGTTCAAAAAATTCATTTTCTGTTTCTATTTTTGCTTCTTTGAGAAAATGATTTTATATATTTTAGTTATATAAAACATATTCCTAGTATTTAATACTCATTTTAATTTCCCTTAGTTTTTCATGTTTTTATTATTTAACTTCAATTGGTGCAATTTTTATTGTTTTAATTTTCTTTATTGGACAACTTAATTTGTTTTACTGATTTTACCCAAAATGTTTTTATATCTGTTTAATTCAGTGCTTTTGTTTATTGTTTTATGATTCTTTTTTCCTGCTTAGTGTAATAATGTTAAATATTTTGGTTTAATATTCCAGTTTCCATTAAATGTCATATATTCCAGGTTAGATGTACTGATGTGATTCTACAGCAAGCTTTTTGTTTTGGGTGTTTTTCATGAAAGCGCCGCAGGTTGAGCTGCTGGTAGAGTGAAGCTTCAGAGCTGCTTCTTCAGCACTGAAACCAAAAAGAACAGAGAAGAAGCTCCATTCAGGCTGCAAAGGAGCTTATCTACAGAAATAGTGCTGCTTTAGTAAAAATCTGTTCCTGCAAGGCTGTTTTTCTTCCTCGGCTCCTTTGAGTGTGTAAAAAGAAAAGCTGGTTTGAGAACAATTTTAGAAGTTGTTCATCTACAGCTGCAGGAAACCGGTTCATCAAACATTCGAGCAGAATCAAAGGGCCGAGGTCTTCTTTTTTTAGCTGCACTCAGTGTTCCTGCTCTTCAGAAGCCAACGCCGTCGTAATCCTGCCTGAATGAAGTCGGGTGAATCCCTGACTCATTAATATTAAAATCCAGCGATTAAATGAAATCCAGATTTCGGTTCTATCACCTGAGGACGGTTCGCATCACGCTGTAGCAGCTATGAAATATCCCAGCGCCCAGCTCCCCTCCACTGAATAATTCAACGGTTTGATTAAAAATAGATGGGCGACAGAACGGGAGATGACTTCTTTTCTGTTTGTCTGGGTTATTATTCCGGTTCTCTGTCTGTGAAATCAGGGCATAGAGGGAAGAGTAAACACTGATGATGACGCTGATGAGCAGTGATCTCTGTTCCAGATGAGTTTCGGGGATGCACGGTCGTGGAGCTGATGAAGAAGGAGGGAACGACGCTCGGACTCACCGTTTCTGGAGGGATTGACAAAGACGGGAAGCCTCGGGTTTCTAACCTACGACAAGGAGGGATTGCTGCCAGGTGATTTAGACTTGGTTTGTCTTTGCTTCAAATAAAGCCTCTGATATAGGATTATAATGTTTCGGAAAATCTGTTTGGACTCGACGTTCAGGAGCGACCAGCTGAACGTGGGCGACTACATCCGTGCGGTTAACGGCATCAACCTGGCCAAGTTCAGACACGACGAGATCATCAGCCTGCTGAAGAACGTCGGGGAGCGAGTGGTGCTGGAGGTGGAGTACGAGCTGCCGCCCGTCTGTAAGTGACAGAGCATCTGCAGAAACCAGATCCTTTTATTTCTCCTTCCAACAGGCTGGAATCTATTTACCAGGAGCTGCTTTAGGCTGCAAGGATTCCAGACCTTCAGAAAATTCGGAGAACTGTTGATAAAGATCATGTTCAAAGCCTGGCAGCTTGGATAGAGGACTGCACGGAGCCTTCCAAAAGTTTTCACCCCTAATCAAGGAGATTTTAAACCTGAAGCAAAGCTTCAGTTTATTCTATTAGGATTTGATCTCATTAATCCACATAAAGCAGAACATAAGTGTAAGTGAGATTAAAAAAAGAAAAAGGATTCTGGGCCCCTTTACTTTGATACCCCTAAATAAATTCAGTGCAACCAACTACCTGTAGAATCAGCCAAGTAAGAAATAGCTTCAATCTTTTTTCATCTCAGTAAACGTACCAGTTGTTCTCTGAAGGCCTCCTAGTTCTTTATAAAACATTAGAAATAAACCAGCATGGTAATGACCAAGAAAGAAACTTCTAGAGGAGTCTAAAGCAGAGTTGGGTTCTGAATGAAACCTCCAACCTTCGAACATCTAACAGAGCTCCGTTCAATCCTCCAACTAAACATGGAGAGAGATTGGACCAAATGCAGACCTAGCAAGACATCCTGAGAGAGGAGAGCATCAGGAAATGACCAAGAGGTTCATGGAAACTCAGTGTTAGAATAATGTAATAACTGTAGTGTTTTTATCTAATGTTTGCTTAGATAAGTTTTGGAAATGATAGTGATGTGTTTTTATTTCAACTTGTAGTAGTTAGATACATTCCTTAACATACGTATATATTCTTGAAGATAGGAGACGACTTTAAATTCCTTTAATCTGCATCACCGTGAGAAAGGCCTGAGCATCCTTTCCCCATGTGCTGCGAGGTCACAGGTGTAGCAGATGTATGATATGAACACACTGAGACTTTGTTTGGACGATCACCAAAGTAGGAGACTGAGGGGGGAGCAACGGCTCCAGGATCCATATCGTGAGACAAGTTTCCTGAGGTTAATGATGACTGCCTGGTTTCTGAGGGTTGCTGAGAGGGAGGACTTCCTGTGTGTGGACAGCTGGACCCTAAACGGAGGAGGATTGGTTGATTGAACATATGTTGAAGCTTTGTACATCTATTTTTGAACCCCCATCCTTAGAAATATTGTAATAGGGCACACCCCTTTTCTTGACTGAATAAATCTGTAGACTGAGGCCATACGAACCCAGAACTCCCTGAGACAAGGGTCTGTGGTTCTCCGCCTGCAGGTAAAGATAATCTCCCACTCTGGTGTCTTCTTTTGATTCTTAAGTGAACAAACCTAACACTCAGGAGATGAAATCTGTTGAAAGGATCATTTATTTGTCCTGCTTCAGCAAACTGGAAGAGTGGCAGGAAGAATAAAACTTTGCAGAACGTTTTCCCCCTAAAACTAAGGAAAGAAAACTGCACCTCATCACACCTGTCCCACCGCACAATGTGCCAGATTGGTCTAGTTGTGCACAGAATGGAGGAACGTCTAAAGAGTAAAGTTAGTAAAGAGGATAGATGGTTCTGTAAAAGACTGACTCAGGAGCCTCAAGGCACGCCACACTTTTCAGAATTTGACTTATATGAAATATTGAAAAAAATCCATTAGTTTTCTTTTGGTGTGTCTCTTAAATTCCCAGTAAAATAAAGTGAAGTTTGTTGTTAACTCTATAAAAGGGGAAACAGTCCAACTTGGTCTTAATTCTTCAGCAGGGCACTTTATGTCAGGGTGTTGCTGCAGATGATGACTGATACCGCTGTGTTTCTGCTGCAGCCGTGCAGGGGTCAGGGGTCATTTTTAAGAACGTGGAAGTGACGCTTCATAAAGAAGGAAACAGCTTCGGCTTCGTCATCAGAGGTGAGGTTGGATCTGTTCCTGATCTCAACTGGTAGAAAGAATAAAAAACAAATCACTAAGTAACACGATCTTACAGGTGGGACTCATGAGGACCGCAACAAGACCCGCCCCATCGTCATAACGACCATCAGGCCGGGCGGTCCAGCCGAAAGGTAGCGACTCCTGCAGCTCACAGACTTTTTTGTCCCTCTGAAGCTTCTGTCAAACTAAAACCTGCTTTCGTTCTGCAGAGAGGGGACCATCAAGCCGGGCGACCGGTTGCTAAGCATAGATGGGATCCGTCTCCATGGCAGCACGCTGTCAGAGGCCATGAGCATCCTGAAGCAGTGCGGCCAGGAGGCCACGCTGCTGATAGAGTATGACGTGTCTGTGATGGGTCAGTTCCCAGTTAATCAGCATTCAGCTTCATCAGTTTGGTTTTTTACAGAAAAATATGTTTCAGCAGCTTTTAAGGTTTTGTCCGGTTTTAATTTAATGATTTGTGTCGTCCTGCAGGTAATCCATTTTAAAAAGGATTTTCCACATAGAATAAATCTACTTATCATAAATTCTTAATGTTCATTACTGTGGTGCAGTAGAGATTCATTATTTATGTTTGTTCTATGAAAGAAGTTTTAAAAGCTGTTCTCATAAAACCATTTGGACTGTAGGAATGTAATGTCTCCGAGGACAGAACCCTGTGGAACACCAACCTTTGACCATCAAGGAGTAAAACAAAGTTGTTTTTTTTTTGCTTATAGACTCGGTTGCCACGGCGTCAGGGCCACTGCTGGTTGAGGTTGCCAAGGCGGCAGGGTCCAGCCTGGGCGTGGCTCTGTCCACCTCCATGTTCTGCAACAAGCAGGTCATCGTCATCGACAAAGTCAAACCCGCCAGTATAGCAGACAGGTAACAGTTTGACCTTCTAGAGCTTAGATGAATGTGATGATTAGGTTTTAGACTTTTACTCCCTCACGGTGTTTACGCCCAGGTGTGGAGCTCTCCATGCAGGAGATCACATCCTGTCTGTTGACGGGAAGTCGATGGAGTTTTGTTCTCTGCCTGAAGCCACTCAGCTGCTCTCTGCTTCCTGTCAAACCGTCCGCATGGAGATCCTGCCACAACACCAGGCCCGACCGGCCCTGAACGCACCTCAGCACGGTAACGCAGCAACACTGCAGCCTCTCATCCATTCTGATCAGAAAACATGTTAGAGCCTGTGGATATAAAAAGGCAGGTCGGAGCTACAGTTTATGTGTCCGAGCTCTAGAGAAGCTAAGTGTTTACGAGGTGGACTGGAACGTCCCCCAGCGGGGTGTAAACATACAGACATCAAACTTAACGAGCCCTGACCAAACTGAAGAGGCCTTGAATGAACCTCAGGGTGATTTTAGAGGAGATGAACAGTGGCTGAACCGTTTCTGAGGTCTTAATCACGTCTTGGTGAAACGGGAGGAAGTTCTTCCTCTATGACATGTTTGAAGGAGTAAATGGGCTGAAATGAAAACGTGTTGATCTTTGTTGAAACCCATCCTGGCTGCTGACCTCTGTTCTCTCCTTCTGGGTTCACCTTCCTGCTCCGTGTGCATGTTTGTGCTCGTATGCATGTGCAGTCAAGGTCCAGCGTAGTCCCCGCCCCCTTCCCTGGGAAACTGGAGGCTCCGCCCCCATCCTCCCCCCCTACCACTACAACACCTACCACCCCGACCAATCAGGCGCCAGATCCCACAGCCGCCATGCAAACAACCCCCGTACGTCTTTTCTCCTTGTTTTTGTTTTTGTTTTGGGTAAGAGAGTCTCTCACGTCCTCGGTCTCCATCTCTCTGCAGCTCTCGGCCACTCGTTTTCTCCCGGCTCCATGTCGGCCTACAGTCTCTCATCCCTCAATATGAGCACACTGCCCAGGAACATGTATCCCACGAGTCCTCGCAGCACGATGATGAGGAGGAAGGCCAAAAAGAAGGACTTCAAGAGTTCCTGTCAGTCTTCCTGCCATGAAAAACTAACCTGTGAAGAGAAACATGTCAGTAGTGACTGAACCGTGATGTTCCTCCGCAGTGTCCTTGGCATCCAGCACCGTCGGCCTCGCTGGTCAGGTGGTCCACACAGAAACTACAGAGGTGATGTTGCTAGGCGACGGCATCATGGGGTTTGGCCTGCAGCTCCAAGGTGGAGTTTTTGCCACGGAAACTTTGTCGTCTCCTCCTCTCATCGCCTACATTGACCCAGACAGCCCAGCTGAGAGGTGAACCGTTCAGATTGATCATGGATGTAATAAGAAATAAGGAATTTAATCACACGCCTCTTAGTTTTTATAGGGATTGAAGAAAAAAAAACATCTGCACTGCACTAAAATGTATTAGTTGGATATCACTAAGATATCTGGGTTAACATATTAGCATCAGCAGGTTAATGCTAGGATAACTAGCATTAACTAGCATTATTAAACAGCTAATATTAACCAGCGCTGGAAACGTTACTTAAATAAAGTAACTAGATATAGTTACTAGTTATTTTACAAAAAAAGTACTTAAGTTAGTAACTCGGTTACTTGTCAATTACAGTAACTAGTTACCAGCAAAGGTAACAATGCAGTTACTTTTTATGATTTAAAATGTCAGAGAAGTTCTTTTTTATTGGGACTTTAAATGCAACTTGAGGTTAAATTAATTAATTTTTGTTATTGATTAATTAACTAATTATTTAAAGATCTAAAACATTAAATACTGATCTACACTATTTTGGTGGTTTTCTTTTGACAAAAGACTTTCCATATAATTATGTAGATGTGATGATGTTTTGTATATAAAAGAGTTATATGAAAAACTGCGATTGAATTAAACAAGGTTACACTAGTCCAGAAACAACAGTTTCTGTAAACAATAATGAAAAAATGAATTATATATATATAAAATTCTTTTATTTTTGTTTAATCCTAACGGAACGATTGTGTATATTTATAAATTTCATGTTTCACATGTTGTAGCGTCTGTGTTACATCAGTTACCAAATTAGTTGACGATTATTTGAATAATCACAAATAATCGCCCTACAGCCGTTGAATCTCGCCTGCAGTGAGACCTTTACTCTGGTTAATCAACAAGGACAAGAAACACGGTTTAAACTCAGCATATTCTGATCAGAATTTGACTTTATTGCTCAATTTCATGAAAGCAGTTCTGATAACATTTCAAAAATGTAACCCCCAGCAGACTCTAGCAAGAAATATTATTATAATACAAATATTGTAAAAAAGGATGGAGACTCATCTTCAGTTTGGTGATCTATAGCAGTTAGCTAGCATTATAGTTTGCTAACGGTCGTTGTTTTAGGCTAATGTTAGCGTTAGCATTTGATCTTATTACATTTTTAAACACTCATGATCCATTGAACGCTTGCAAATACAGTAAACCAGTTGGTAATTATTGCAGAGCTACAGTATTTTCACTGTAACGTGGAATCAGAGCTCATTTTTACATGAGTTTTAAATAATGTATTTTGTTTGTTTTTATTCAGACTTTATTTTGTTTTTTCTGCTTTTTCCAATGAGTATTATGAACACATGTAGTCTATTAAATCCTTATATGCTTATAAAGTGGTTCTGTAAATATTTATCCTTCCGACGCCTTCGCTCCTGTTTGCACGTGTTTCTCCAGGTGTGGCATCTTGCAGATCGGTGACAGGATCCTGTCCATAAACGGCGTCCCCACTGAAGACTCGACCTTGGAGGAAACCAACCAGCTGCTCAGAGACTCGTCCATCACGGCGCAGCTGACGCTGGAGATCGAGTTCGATGTGGCAGGTGAGCGGGACGCTTGCCCGTTTTCTGTCTGCAGGGATGTTTGCTGATGACAGATGAACAACAGTCTGTGCCGAGTTCTGCTTCAGGGCTCTTTGTGAATGAATTGCGTCCGGCTGGTATAAATACCCACCCACGTCTGAGTTTAATACAACAACACAACATGCCGTCACAGATGAGTCACAGACACATTGTGTGGCTTTTACAGGCAGAGCGATGGAGATAGCTCTGATATAACAGGGTTCAGGCGGTTAAGTCCGCCCATCTTAATCTGCTTTTGTTGCAGGATTTCAATCCCTTTTTTCATTTTGTTTATTTATATTGAGAAGGGAAACAAAATCAGCACTGAAATGAATCCTCTCTCTGTCCCAGAATCCGTCATCCCCAGTTCAGGGACGTTCCATGTGAAGCTCCCAAAGAAACCAGGAGTGGAGCTGGGAATCACCATCAGCTGTGAGCATTCCTCATCCAGCTGACCGAAAACATGCATAAATAAATCCGTAGATTCACTTATGTTTGTTTCTCTGAAGCTCCGTCCAACAGGAAACCGGGCGACCCTCTGATCATCTCTGACATCAAGAAAGGCAGCGTTGCTCACAGGTAACCTCAGCTCAGCCACAACTGAGGCTTTTTCTCATGGAAGCTTGTTTTAATATAAACAGGAAGTGATGCGTACACATTCGCATTAAGACTGTGTCAGCTGTGTTTCTGGTTAAATAGGCTAACAGGTCAGAGTCCGTTTGTTTGCATGCTGCGTGTTTGGAAGCATAAAAAAAAAAAGTTCCTGTTATTTTCAGCCAGATGTGGAAGAACAGACCTGATGCCACCTTTCACTCATAGATGTAAAGCATGAAGAAGGGAAGGTTTCCAGTTTATGTTTGCATGTTTTCCTACCAGGACAGGAACGTTGGAGCTGGGAGACAAACTCCTGGCCATCGACAACATCCGGGTGGAGAACTGCTCCATGGAGGAGGCTGTTCAGATCCTCCAGCAGTGCGAGGAACTCGTCAAGTTGAAGATCCGCAAAGACGAAGACAACTCTGGTACGAGATCTAATCAGCTCTTAGAAAGTGAGACGGATCCTCCCAGAACAGATAAAAACACCACGGCTCACCATTGAAAGTTCAGCATTCAGGCCTGTTTTCTAGTCTTGGTTCGATCTATGACCAAATGCAACATTAGATTATAAAGGAACTGAATTATTCTTGTTTTGCTTTTTTGTTGAATCTTCACCTTATTGAATAAATCTTTCCTGATGTTCCAGATGAGCAGGAAGTTTCCGGCAGCATCATCTACACAGTGGAGCTGCAGAGGTACGGAGGCCCTTTAGGAATCACCATCTCAGGCACCGAGGAGCCCTTCGACCCCATCATCATCTCCTCTCTGAGCAAAGGAGGGCTGGCTGAGCGGTAGGCAAACGATAAAATCTCATTACATCAGATTTTAGGCAGCGCCACTCTGAACACGTCAGTCAGGAGAGTTTCATCAAGTTTGACCACAACCTGATTACTAGCAAATCATTGGATTTCCTCAGTTTACAACAAAAAAAACATCTGTTTACGTAAATTAATTTTAAATACAATCCTTCAGATGAAAAACAGTTGGATTTTATGTCTTTTGAGTAAAACCGTCGCCATTTCATGAGCATTTTGTTTATTATTATCATATCAAGCCTGAGGTGAAGAGAAGAAGTAAAGCTACCCAAAATGATCCAAAGTAATCAGGTGTAAATCAGGGGAACGATTAATCATAATGTGCTGTTTTTGTATTTTATTAAAATAAATATGTCAGGAAGATAAAACACAGAAACCATATCAAGCAATAAAACACAGTAACAGCCTGTCAGCTTCTTAATAATATAGGAAATGGCGCCCCCTGTTGTTTATCTAAAATACTAAAACATTGAACAACTCCTTAGGTTTAGTAAATTTCACTGCATTTTAAGCATTTTATTCATATTAAAAGCCTTAGTTGTGTTTTTCTAAATAGTTTCATTTTAATCAGAAGATGATAAATGAAAAAAGTAAAAGATAAAGAAAAATCCCAAAGTTGGAGTTTTTCCTCAAACTTTAGTTTTATTTTTTAAATCCATTTTAACAGGAGCTTCTTTTAATCTCTCTGCAACTTTTCCTTCCAGAGTTTAAAGTTTTGTGGTGCAAGTTATTTCTCTGAGAATTTCAGGCTCTGACAGTGTTTTAAAATGGAAATAGAGAATGGCTTTCTAAAAACGCAGGAATAAAATATTAGAACTCAAGTTAAAGCTAAAATAGAAAGAAAACTGAAAAGCTTAGAATTACATTGCAGATAAATTAAAATTCACCGATGATTTCTTCTGGTGAAGCTGCATTTTTTAATTTCTAGTTTTAAACCAGCTTTTGACCTTTTAGATCTTCAAACCAAAGAAAATAAAAACGAAACAAAAGTTTTGGTGTCATTTAGAGACGTACAAACTCAGCCCTCCGCATCGTGTGCATCTGCAGCATCATTAGTTAGTTAGCATCAGATAATAGTACTTTAAACCTGCTGAAAACTTGGTTCTTGTAGCACAGAAACTAATTAGATCATTTCATGATCATCAGCTCCTTATTGAATCTATTTTAACCTTGGCTGTGGTTTCCCTCCAGTCTGGAGACAGAAGTTTCATCCCAGAGCCTGAAAACACGTCAACCAGGATGGAAAACACCACGTCTTGTTTTGTATTTCAGAAACACGACTCTCAGTAAAACAAAGTGCTTCTGTGTTTATTTCTTTCTGCAGGACGGGAGCGATTCACGTGGGCGACCGAATCCTGGCGATCAACAGCAGCAGCCTGAAGGGGAAACCTCTGAGCGAAGCCATCAGTCTGCTGCAGCAGGCAGGAGAGACGGTCACTCTGAAGATCAAGAAGCAGGGAGAGCGTAAGTATGGCGGCTCAGTCACTACTTGACTTTTGTTTAATAAAATATTTATATGTAAAATCTCTGAAGAGCAAAAGTTATTTAAAGCTGTATGAGCAGAGATTTAAGCTTTCAACTTGACAATAAAGAAGCATCTGATAACATCTCATCTGTTTGCAGTGTCGAGCCCAAAGTCCTGTGTGATTGGGCCAGGGCTGGGGGCGGGGCTTAACCTGGAGAGCCAGGATGGGGAGGAGGAGCCTGTCATCACTGTGTTGCCTCCGTCCAATCAAAGAGCGTTCAGCACGCTGCCGTCCGTGGACAGCGCCGTGGACTCCTGGGATGGATCCAACATGGACAGCAGCTTCACCACCGCAGGTACGCCACCCACCGTTAATCTTCATGCTCCGTGCTGCTGTCCCTTCTAAAATCCTTAACCTTTCTCTGTTGGTGTAGCTCCGCCTTTCCAGTCGTCACCTTACAGCTTCCATGAGTGGCGGGGAGTCAAGACGAGCAACAGCCAATCGTCTGCTCGGCAGAGAGCCAATCCGCTGTCGGATCTGGGGCTGAGCGACGACGACTGGGACCGCCCACCACTGGGAGGGTGAGGAGAGTCTCTGTTGTGGTCTCCTTCCTCCCTCCCTTCCTTCCTCCCTCCCTTCCTTCCTTCCTCCCTCCCCCCCTTCCTTCCTTCCTTCTTTCCTTCCTTCCTTCCGTCCTTCCTCCCTTCCTTCATTCCTCCCTCCCTTCCTTCCTTCCTTCCTCCCTCCCGCCCTCCCTTCCTTCCTACCTCCCTTCCTTCCTCCCTCCCTTCCTTCCTTCCTCCCTTCCTTCCTCCCTCCCTCCCTTCCTCCCTTCCTTACTTACTTCCTCCCTTCCTTCCTTCCTCCCTTCCTCCCTTCCTCCCTCCCCCCCTTCCTTCCTTCCT